>CAKNWT010188551.1:0-13037 GCA_932066315.1 Andricus coriarius
TTAAGCAGTCTCAACCCAGGATACATTTTTAAAAGGATAGTTTCAAAGCTATGTGACAAGTTACATTAGAGAGACATGACTGCGACTTTCTATGTAATTACAAGGAGTTAGGTTACAATAGTATATATTTATATATGTCCGAAGCTCGGGAAATTTAAATTATATTAATAGATGTTTTTTTATGTACAATTCTGCAATTAAATTATTTTATGTGACTCCGGTGCATAAATGCGTTATTATGCGACTGCGTAGAGTGTCGTAATGCTGTACATTACGATACTCTACGCTGTCGCAACAAAACTTGTAAATGCCCGTTCGTCACATAAAATAGTATATGATACTCAAGCCTTGAATATCTGATATAAAATTAATCTAGTTTTTATCTCTTTGTATAGTTATCATTTCTAAAAGTAAACGTTTATCAAGCAGAGGCTCCAATTCTAAAATTTCAACGTTATTTGATTCGAAGTTAAAGTTATGTGCAAAGTCATAAGCATGTTTAGCTGTGTCTGTTTTAGTTTCGTTTCTTTTTTCAATATATCTTTCGTGTTTTCCATTTCTTGTGTGCAGAGATCTGCTAGCTTGACTAATGTATGTTTTTAAAATAATTTTTACATCTATGTTTGCAAACGCAGTTACATTTTTTTTATTTTTTTATTTATTTTACCTTTAGTACTTCTAGTAAGGTTTTTCAAAAATTATTGTTTGTGATAGCAAAAACTAATTGAAGGTTACTTTTTTTGAAAATTCTAAAGAAACATTCGTATGGTAATTAGGATGTCCCAGAAATATGCATTTTGAAAATTTCGACCGGTGCGTTCCGCCAAATCGTTCTCTCGTGGAAACAAATACATGCAAATTTTCAACCCTTATAGACAAATTACGTGTCGTTGGAATCGGAAAAATTAGTAGATTCCAAATATATTACTTTCAGATCGCTGATTGCAGAGTTAAGGATTTTTTAATTTCAAATTTGTCCCCATTGTCTCCTGAGGGGAAGGTTGGCCTGGCCAAGCTCGCAGGTACCTGACCAGAAAATAGCTCGTTGGACAGCCCGGTCAGGGTACCCTGCCCTGGTCAATGGCGTGCCGACCACTGCACTAAGGTTCGGGTAATGTAAAAAAATTGTTTAGCTCTCCAGAAAGTTGAAAAAAAGTAGGGAAATGTGCCTATCTACTGGTTTAGGCCTGTATCGGGGAGCTTTATTGTCGACTCTGAATCTGGAAGTCTTTACGAGTAAAGCTGCTGTTGGGCTGAAAAATTTCATTTTTACTCATTTTTTTAATTGCTTCGAAACTATAAATTAAAAAGTAATTATCATTTTTTTTATAAATCTATTCTCAATATCCTCAAAAATGATTCTTAAAAGTTTCAAGTTAAACAAACCTATCTAAGGCTCGCTTAGAGCCTACAAGTATTGGAATTTTATGCAAATTTCGAGATTTCTCAAATTTTGTCATAACATTGTTGATGTATAAAAATTTGACGAAATGCATCTTTACTGAGAAGAGAACATGTCTATAAAAGGATAAATAAATTGACTTATAATTTCTTGAACAAAATCGAAGAAGTATACAAAGTATACGTTTTGCGTGTTAAACTCCATAAGACACAAAAGTTGTGAAACGGAGTATTAGAAATCATTTTGTTTCAATATAAAAAAAAAATGTATATATTTGTTTCCACGAGAGAACGATTTGGCGAACGCACTGGTCGAAAATTCCAAAATGTATATTTTTGGGCCACCCTAATGGTAATGCAAAAATATTTTTAATTTTTATATCTTTATTTTGTGCAGATAACGTTTTTTGTAAATTAATTATGTGGTTGTATCTTTCAGTGATTTTAATTTTCAAGAATTTAGGTGAATAGCCATTTTTTGTAATGTATTCTGCACTAGCTCTTAGTTCTCATTGTGGAACCTACTATCAGCCGATTTTGTAGTTCTGTCGACTAAGCTATATATAATGCTAATTTTATGACAAATTGGGTGACAAAAGTCGTAGTTTGAAAATACCTGACCATATGGGTTTGCGATACCAGTTAGTTATAATCGTATTGTTTTCGATTTCTAATGCTAGATTCAGAAAATTTATTTTATCCTTGTATCATTTTTACGGACTGCCCAAATTACACAAAGTGAATTGCCCACTCAACCTATCACCTCTTTTTTTGGTTCACCGTTTTATTGTCTTTCTAGATCTCTAGCCCGGGGTCTCCACAATCCACAGGTGCAGCGTGACACAGGATCGCCCGACCTTTTTCAAGATGTACTTTTTTTTTTTTAAAGGAAAACTGAGAGAAAATCTATGACCCCTCGGGAAAAAATCCCAGTTTGAAGGGCTCGGTTCTGAAATTTGAACGTGGTGGAGCCTTTTTTTATGGGTTCTAAGCGGTTCGAATCAGCCAAAGGATTTTGACAGTTCTGGGTCAGAGCAGAGTAGATCCTTCCTATTGGCCTGGGATCCCCAGTAGATACAGGATCGACGTTTGGAGACCCCTGCTCTAACCCTTAGCTGGCACACCTATCTGGACGTAACATAGCTGGCACACTTCTAAAACTAATCATTGAATCATCTTATTGGCAGGTCAATGATAAATATAACCAACAAAGTTACGGGTTACACATGGGATCTCCAATATCAGCTGCTGCTAGCATTAAAAGTCGAAACCAATAAGATTATAACTAACTGGTATCGCAAACTCACATGGTGAGTTAGATTTTTGAACTTACACTCTCGTCGCTTAATTTATCATAAAATTAGCGTTATATAGCTTGGTCGATAGAGCTACAAAACTGTCTGATGATAGATTCCACGAAATGAACTTACAACTAGTGCAGAATACTTTACAAAAAAAGGCTATCCATCTGAGTTGTTAAAAATTAAAATGACTGAAAGATACAACTACATCATTAATTTACAAATAGCGATCTATCCGCAACCTAAATATAGAGACGTTTAAAAATGGTTGTATTATCATACATTTAAAGCTTAGATGAAACTTTCTTTAGAATTTTCACAAAAATAACCTTAAATTAGTTTTGGTTATCAACCATAATTTAAAAAAAAAAACCTTACTTAAAAGTACGAAACATAAAATCAAAAAAGAAAACAAATGTAACTGTTTTTAAAAAAATGCATGTAAAATTTGTAAAAAGAACATATATTAATCAAACTAGCAGACCTCTGCACACAAGAAGTAAAGGAACACGAAAGATCTATTGAAAATAAAAACGAAACTAAAACAGCCATAGCTAAACATGCTTATGACTTTGCACAGAATTTTAACTTCGATTTAAATAACGTTGACATTTTAGAATTAGAGAGCCTCGTCTTGATAAAAGTTTACTTTGAAAAATGATTAATATACAAAGAGATAACAACTCGATTAATTGTAAATTATATATTCAAGACTTGAGTACCATATACAATAACTTAATTGCACAAATGTTCATTCCAAAAACAACATCTATTAATATAATTTGAATATCCCGAGCTTCGGACATATGCGTATATACTACATTAATCTAACCCCTTGTAATTACCAGCACCCTGCATCTCTGAGTTAAAAGTGTCCTGAATGTTGACCGTGGCACTGCCTGTTCACAAGGCTGATCATCATTTTTTAACTGAATTTAAAGTTTTTTGTTTAAAAAATCGGTATTTAATGTTTTTGCTTATTACGTGAGTGAAGCATAAGAGTTGAAATATCTAATTATGCGAAAAGTGTGACAAAAATAAGGAAATATGTCGTTGTTGGATGCAAAACCCGTTACCTGAAATGCTCGGAAAATGTGTATTTTTTTGTATTTCCTAAAGATAAAATTCTGATAAGATTACGGAAAATTACAATATCACGCGATGATATTAAACTTAAAGCGGGTGACGGAGTTTCTCATAATTTTAACCCGGAGGATATTATATACGAGAAACTAACCTATGCGCCTGACGGTGTAACCATTTTGGGATGGGTAAGTACATTAATTGTTTATTTTTTAGGTTAGTTTTAATTTAAACATTTTACATGTTAGAAATAAATAATATTGAACAAAATTACGTTAAGTAATGAATTTACAAACTGGATACTGTAAATGTCCTAGTAATCTTGATACCAATTTTTGGATTTTTAATGAGTTGTTGATAATCGACAATTTAATGAACAGTTTCAAAACAAACCTTTTGTTAATGTTTGATTTGTACAAGACATTTTAAGAATTTTTAATTTTGAACCTACATATGTTTTTGAATTTCTGAAGTAATACAAAATTAATATACAAATTATAATTAAGAGAAAAGTTAATCTAAAAAAAAAATATATTTTTTTTTAATTTTGCAGGCTGTTTTTTAATTACAAGAAAAATTCAAATAATCGTAAAAGGTATTTATAAGGTTTAGATATTTTAAAAAGTGTAAGAAATAATCTAAAATTTAAAAATATTTCAAAACATTTTTGATAAAATGTAGAATTTTAAGGATTTCAAAAAAAATTTTAGATGATTTATTTTTATTAAGAAAAATTCAAATCATTTTAAAAGTTTAGAATTAGCAATACAACAGGCAATATAATAGGCCACAATTCCGAAAAGGTGCCTTGTCTGCGATAAACCTTAGTCGTCCTGAAAAACCTGAAAACGCCAAAAATGATTCTCGGAAATCGCGCCGAGAGTGACAAGTTGTGGATGCGAATTCAGCAGTCATTTAAACGGAGGAGAAAAGAGTTGGATGATACAAAAGAAATTGCGGAGGTTTCGGCGGATTTATTCCACAGAATACTTACTAATAACGAAAATATTTCCATACCGATTTCAGAGGGGAGAACTAATTTTTCATATTGGGAAAATGCCATAAAATTAATAGATAGAGGAGAAGTTTGCCAAGGTTTTTAAAACAGATGCCGTTCGTCACAATCAGTTCCTTCTATTATTACCACCACCTCGTCTCATTCTTTCTCTTCTCGTGGCGTCCTTCCTCGTTTCGCCTCGGTTTTTCCAAGGAAAGCGATAGATATGCGCTAGCAGAGCGAACAGCTCGCGGGAGCGTTCTTTTGCCACTCTGACGCGCTAATGCTAATTAGCGTTCTTTAATGCATAGCTAAAGTCGAAATCTGATTACATATTATACTTGTTTGTCCATTACTGATTAATTTGATGTTAAACACGACTATGTTACGTTTTTTTGGAAGATTCGACTTCGCTATATTAGTATGTTGTTTTGTTCTTATTAATAATTTATTTTGCCATTTATAACAACAGAATATATGAGACAGAAATGTAAAAAGACAGGTATATATTCAAGTGCTTTGAAGCTTAAAGAACTTAACACTAATTTCATTTTTTTGCATTTTAAAGTGGAATTACAAAATTTTGTGACGTCTAATTTCTAAGGGTGGTAAATAAAATATATTTGTCGAGTCATCTAAAAAATCGAAAGTGCGTACCTACTTAAACCACTTTGACTACTACATATTTTTTAAATTTTCTGAAATTGAACTCTTTGTCACAGACTATTTCGTTCCCGAAACGTAGAAATGACAAGAGAACATTTTTGTTAATATACCACTAGACTTTTTGGATGATCTGTTTTCGGGTTATAATATCATTATAGGCATAATATGCCTCATTTCCACAATTTCTTCATATTTTTTATTTAACTTTATATAGAGAAAATGTTATTTGTTATAAGGACCTGAAAATGAAAAAAGTCTACAAGCTCTACAAACAATTTTTTCAAGCAGAGAATAACTTTCTTACGTTCAAAATATACTTCCAAAAAAATTGAGATCAGATCGTTAAAAAAGAACGAGCTGCTGAATTTGTTATATTAACTCGTCATTCTTAACGATCTGATATTTTCAATTTTTTGCAAGTACATTTTGAACATAAAAAAGTTTTTCTATGCTAAAAAATTATTCGTAATTTTTAGAGCTTCTATATTTTTTCATTTACGGAACTCCATACAAAAAATAAATTCTACCCATATGAACCCAAATGAAAAATGTGCAAATTTAAAAAATTGGGCATATTATGCTGATTAAGAAACAAAAGTAACATTCGCGATTTTTCCAAAACTTTGCGATTAACAAATTTTTTTTATTTTATTCCGACGAAGCCCAACCATAAGGTACACTGATAAAAGCAAGTTCATGAAATTTAATGAAAATGTTAGTGAAGCTTTTTACACTACGGTTAGTGAAAAACTCATTGAAATTTCATGCAACACTGAAATTTAAATAGCCTTTTTGAAATTTAACTGATACTGCATTGCATTTTTTGTAAATTTTCATGAATATCCTATGTATATTCAATGTAAATAGGGAAAACATTTTTAAGAACAGTTCTCTAAAATTACTTCTTTCGAAATGACAAAGCAAAACCAATTTTGTACATGTAATTGCAAAAAATGTATTAATCGATAGAAAGAGATATCACATACAAAGCTTATAAATTTAATTTCATGAGTTATTTTTAAATTTTGTTCATATTTTTCTTTAGGTTTATTAAATTTAATAAAAAATTTTACTTCATTTTCAATGCATGTTTATAAAATTTACGTAAACCACAGTGAAATTTATTCATGAAATTTCAATAACTTTTGCTTCAAAATTAAGTTTCGTGTCACTGAAAATTAATGAATATGGTCTCAAATTAATTTTCAAAGCCAAATTTATGAAATTTCAGTTACATAAGTCATTGAAAACTGACTGAAATGTCAGGAAATTTTTAACAGTGTATATACGTTATAAGGGACCCGAAAGGAAAATTTTTAGTGTTAATGCGTTTCCGAATTATACAAATTTTTATATAATATAAAATATTAGGTAAAATAAATGTTTAATAAGAACAAAATTACGTACTAATAGGTTGAAGTTGAATTTTTGAAAAAATCGAAACATAGTTGTGTTTGATATCAAATTAATCAGCAATTGACAAAAAAGTGTAATATGTAATCATGTTTCGACTTTAACTATTCATTAAAGAATGCTAATTAGGATTAGCGCGTCAGAGAAGCAAAAGAACGCTCCCGCGAGCTGCCCGCTCCATTAGCGCATATCTGTCGCATTACTCGGAAAAACTGAGGCGAGAACGAGAAAGGACGAGACGGAACCGAGGAATGAACGAGGCGAAAGCGAGCCAGGCTCGGTATTTCTCGTCTCGGACTGCAACACTAGTTGTAAAGCTTGCAAGTCTGTTAAGGCTGTTCTGAATAAAAAAATAATTCGTCGTCAACTGAACCAGAATGTGAAATACTTAAGAGTAGCTGATTTAAATCCAAGAAAGAGGGAAAAACTTTTAAAATTAAAAAAAAATTGACGCTAAGGGAAAAGCAAAAGGACGTGCTCAATGAGCTGCTCGTTTGTTGAGCTGTACGTCATTCTCAGGATAAAATGAAGCTTGTAGAAGAAAAAGTTTTAAATAATTTACCATAATTAATGAAAATGAAAAAATCAGCCCGAATGAAAGAATAGCTATCCAGGCAATCTTAAAAGCCTCAGAAGCAAAAAATCCGAAAAGTCGGAGATATGTGAGTGGATTATCCTATGCGTCCTTCTGCACATGCGATCACCCGCCACATATCGAGTAATAAGAGACCTGAAGATATGGCCGATTCCTTCACTGAAAGGAGATTGGCACATCAGCCGCACATGCTATCGTACTACACCAGCCCCATAACCTTGGAGCATATATGCGCTATTTCTAGGCGGGCTGATGTACCAAACGATGAGACGTTGGTACTGCGGTTGTGTGGCTCTGGGGCAGCAGCCGTACCAAACTGAGAGATCGTCTACATTTAATTGACATACGAAATCGACCTTATGTTTCGTGCAGCGAATGTATCTGTAACTACGGCGGAGGTTTTTTTTACCAAGCTTTTCTTTCAGTGTTGTTACACAACTTTTCAATAGTAAGTATATTAATAAACAGATTTTTTTCCGGCGCTAAAATAATATATATATTGACTACAAATGTTTAAAGTTTAAAGTATTCATAATGCTGATATAATAAAATTCGAAACTGGTTGTTAATTATATCAATAATTTGTTAAGCGATATCTTTCTCAAATGGACTGTCATTGTGGGTTCGATCCTAAATTGTTTGAAATTCTTAAGGAACACTGCCCAAAAAAGCGGAAAGCAACTTGATGGATTATTGCTGTTAGACGAAATATCCGATAGGAAAAATTTACTCCTAGATCAAAAAACAATTATTTTTAAAGGAGTCGCTGACCTTGGGGATAATGCTCCGAAAAATATTGAAACAGAAATTACTGATCATGCTTTAGTACTGATTTTCCAACCGCTGTACAAAAATCATTGACAACCAATTGCAGTTTTTGCGTCACATGGGCCTGTCCATGACGATTCCATAAACGATTTCAAGAATTTTGTTCCCACCCTTTGGATGATACGAGAAAAGTTTTCTTTTTCTGGGACACTCCTCATTTGATGAAATGCATCCCGAATCGTTGGAAAATTAAAGGTAAGATTGTGTGCAAACACAATTTAAAAAATACAAATTCAAAAAGGTATTTCTTGGATATTTAACAAAAAATAATTACAGATTCTTCCAAAACAGGAGGACATAAAGTGGGACTACTTTAAAAGCATGCATTATCTGGATAAATTAGAATCTCTGACTTCAATACTATGTCTAAAGTTGACTGAAGCTTATATCGATATAATCAACAACAACATGCTGAAAATGCGGGTAGCTCTTGCTCTTGCTCTTGTTCAAGTAAGTGTTCTTTTTTCCACTTATTTCTTGAGAAATGTGAAAGTACTGCGCAATAGGGTTGTTTCCAAAGTCAGATATCACTTTTCCAATGAATGGATCTTATATTTTATAAAATTCTAATTTTAAAAACACCCATAAAATATTTTTTACGTATTGTTTACTATTTTTAATTTAATGTTGAAATATGAATTTTCTATCACGATTTCGATTGGAGGGCCCCTCTGACGTCAAAGGGGTCGGATTTTCCACCAATCACAGCTTATGTGTCAGTGATTCTCAAATATCTTTTTCTGTGCCGATGTTTTGTTTTGGTTATCTGCACGTCCAAAATAGAAGTCTCAAAATATTGTTGAAACAAATGTCAAAGGATGGTTTCGTAAAAGCCAATAGCAGAAATTTCCCGAAAATAGAAATATTTATGGTGATTGTGATTTCGCAAGTGCAGAAATATGAGGAGTGGAGATGAAACTGTTAGGTGACATAACCTCTTTATCATAAATTTCATTAGTTTCCATTTTCCATCAAAGCCACATCGTCACATTGATAATTATGAGATCCTCTGAGTCACGTGACACCCACGTGACACCAACTTGAATAAGTGTTTTCCCGCCTTCAATTTTTAATAATTTTTTTCTGTTGAACAGCTCAACAGAAAAAAAATTTAGAACGCACATTGAGTTTAGATTAAAATTATCTATTAAAAAATTATTTTATCTAAAATTGTGAAACAACCCTATTATGCACTTTGCTTAATGACATGTTCGATGCCTTGAATAAGACGTTGAGCGAAACGGGCCTTACACTTGGATGTTCAATAATTCAGGTGTGTATTTTATTTTAAGAATAATATCATATTTATATACTATTATCTAAGTAAGATTTTACTTTTCTAAAATTTTGTTTTTACATAATTCGTTTCGATTTTAGCAGAAGTGGTTGAATGCATCGGAAGGATGAGTTAACGAAGGGTCACTCAGTCCAGAAGATTTCTTCACTCCACAAACCGCCGAAGGACTAAAAATGACTTAGTCCACATTGGAATTATCAAAGTATTTGTTTCAGGACCTAAAGATGGAAGCGGTTTTCACAGGCAGAATATTTTAAGACTCGAGAGGTATTTGAGTCGCGCGTCTAAATATTAATATATACACACACAACAGAGTATTATATGCTCAGTCCTCTGATGATTTGGTATTTTATAACAGATAATTTTTTTACTGACAGCTGTTTAATTAATTTTTATTTACTTGGCTATACACCAAGCATATTACATGTTTCTTTATACACGAAGTATTATTTACAATATCATCATGTGAGAGTGTATTATTCAACAAAATTAATTTTTAATGATATAAAAGAATTGATTATAACTGGCTCAATAATATTGATTATATATCAGAAATTGCATGACTACTGCCACTATTTTTCCTAATTAATTCTAAACGTCTACGGATTGTCAAATTATTTATCGGAAAAAATGTGTATTCTACGAACTTCTTTAATTTAAACCGTATTCAACGAATCGACGTGTGCCTATTTTCAGAATTTTTTACTTGAATTTGTGCTTACTAATACATAGTTTCATTTAAAAAAGTCTATTTGTAAGTTTCCTACTCTAAATATGTATTTTGAAGTCCAGAGAAATCCAGACATAGTTAGTATAAAAAAAATCTTGATTTAATTCAATAAAAGCTCATGAAATACTTATTAAATTCTATGATTTCCGAATCCAATTATTCGCTATCCTTTTTATTTTGTTTAGAGATTTTTGGGAACAGTCCGTTTAGCTGGAGTTACGAATGATCATCTAGCTACTCCAACCTTTCTCCAAATCTACAAGATCGTAGCACTTTTTCAGAGCTTTAAAGGCTCCCCGAACTGGAAATTGTTCTGTTAGTGTCACACGCTGCGTGGTCGCAATTGGCGCAGTATTTAAAATGGATATTAAAAACAATTATTTTAATTAAAATAAATAGTTATTATAAAAATCACGAGAATGCGTAACTGTAAAACTTTTGATTTCAGTTAAGAAAAAAATTATAAGACATATTTTCTAAGTAAAGTTTATTTTCATTGAATTCTAAAGACCTAACGTATATTTTACAAAAGAAAAAAATAAATACCATTTATATACATTCTTGTGCATTTTATAATAATAATTTATTCTTAATACAAGAATTGTTTTTGATAACGGTTTTGAATTCCGCGCGAACTGCGGCCTACCACCGCGCGACCCTAACACAAGCCCAGTAACTCAAGACGTCCACATTGGCGTACATCATCAGTGTCTATTTACAAAACAGAATGCATCAGTTTGCGAAACTGAAGATAACTGATGCAAAGAGGAACAATGCTACGAAGACAAAGGCGTCGACGTTGACTGAGACTTAGCATTTTCAGAACAAAGTTTCAGTACAAAGTTATTCTAGAATCTAATGCAAAGTTTATTGTAAAAAATTTCAAACTTTAGGACGAAAATAATTATTTATTGTTTGTTCCGATTCAAATTTAAATAATTATTTACTATAAGTATCTTCGTTTCTCGTTTCTATATATATTATGATATATTTAAAACGCTTTAAAAAAAGAGAAAAAGAAGGTGATATAACAATCAGCGCCATCTGTCGGCTTTTTAAATCTCAGGACGCTTTTATAGCTTTGAAAATATCTTTTTAAAAATATAAAATAAATTTAAATATTTGCTCTAGGATTCATTTCCTGTAAGTATGAATACTCTCCATAATACGAGGTCTTTCCAAAAAGTTTGTGCAGTGAGTTCGTTATTAGGAATTACTACGCAGACTGATTGGGCCCTCGTAGCTTCTTTTTACCGACAAGCCCCTTTAGGGTTTAGTCAAAAAGTTTGTGCAGTGAGTACGTTATTAGGAATTACGCAGACTGATTGGGCCCTCTCGTAGCTCTTTTTTTACCGACAAGGTCCCTTTGACGTTTAGTAAAAATCAGCGCCCTGCAACGACTGTACGTTAACGTTAGTTCACTAGTACGGTCAAGGGAAGCGTGTAGCGCAGATGACACTAACATTGAGAAAAAGAATTAAAATTATTTTTCAACTCAGGAAACAAAATTCAACTTATAATTATATCAAATTTTATTCTAAAATTCCAAATTTGTCTATAAAAATTATATGAGGTATTTTTGAAAAAAATAAGTTTAAAAAAAAAATCATGCAGAAACAAACAATATATTTTTTTATAAAATATAATTATAAAATATAGTGCAAAACTGATTACTTATTTGTTAATGATAATATTGTGAAATTATATTTCATAAACAAAATTATTGTTATGAAATATAAAATTTAATTAAAAATTGAAATTAAATAACAGATATTCTAATTTTATATTGGGGTGAAGAATAAATTTAATGGGAAATAAAGTAACAGTTACCCTAAAATAATAAGAAATGATTAATTTGAAAATTTAAATAAACTAAGAAAAGATTCTGATGTTTGGATAAAGAAGGCGATTTTTTTTTGAATGCAGTGTTTAATTCATTTTTTATATTAACGTCAAAAGTCTTTTTGCGTTATGTTTCTCCTGAAGGACAAGAATTTTTCAATCGATACTTCGACTCAATCACGAACGATAAATCAGTTGACGATTCTATTATCTCATCGGACGAGGAATAAAGTAGGTTTATTTATTTATAAATACGGAGAGATGTAACATAATTATTACTCTTAGCACCAAAATAATAATTTATACATTGAAAACTACTTATTGTTATTAATAAACAATCATTTTTATATGTACTGTGTTTTTAATTACAAAATCTCGACGGGCTGTGAGGCATGCACCTAACGCTGGGCTAGCGGTTTGCCGGCCGGGCTGTAGTCTACGCGGAGTAAATTAATCGCGCCGGCAAATTCAAACACCAACAGTTCGTTAACTACTATTCCAATTAAGCTAAACCTTTCCAAAAAACTTCCTTGAAAGTTTCTGAACAACTTGCTCGCTAATAGTTTTCGCTTGCTCAAAATTCGCTCGATTCCCGAAACGCTAGAAGTTGTTTGTGTACGAATTATGCACCGTCTTGGAAAAAAATTATTAACCATTTTTTAAATAAACATTTTGAACTTTTGCTAACGTCATTGGTCGCAGAACATGACAATGCATATTTCTGATCAGTTTTATTACAAAATATCAAAAACCTGCCATTTTGTGGCGAGTTGAAGTGCAAAAAATCAAAATATTTTGATCAAAGAAAAAAATAGTTTTTCGTAAATAGTTTAGAAAGAAAAAAGCTTCAACTTTTTTTATGAGGAGAAAAATATGCGAAATTA
>CAKNWT010188552.1:0-10639 GCA_932066315.1 Andricus coriarius
TTATAGATTTTTGGGGCTACGGTTTATGCGCACGTGCCAAAAGAAAAAAGGAGAAGGTTGGATGCCAAAGCTGAGAAGCTGATCGTCGTGGGATGTTCCAAAGAATCGAAAGGATACCGGCTACTGGATACGGAAACAAATAAAATTCAAATCAGCGAGGAGGTCATATTTGCAAAGGATAAAATTGTGAAAATCAAAACTTCTGAAGAAAAAACTCGCGAAAAGTCAACAATTCAAATAAAATCAAAGTTCCAGGAAGAAGGTATCGCGGTGAGGACACTTAAAGAACCAGTACAAATAGCAGTAAAAGGAGATGAAGAATATGAGGATTCGAATGATAGAAATATTGATATCGTGTAAACTGAATCAACATCGAATTCAGAGGAGGGATCGATGAGCATTCAGGATGAAAATGTCGAACAGGATAAGCAAGACAATCGACGACAATCTGGAAGAGAGAATAAAGGAGTGCCACCTAATTGGTACATAGCAGGATATCTGGCCACACAGACGGACGATAAACCAAGACACTTTAAAGATGCAATATGTAGTGTCAATGAAGAAGAGTTGAGAAAAGCAGCGGAGGAAGAAGTCGACTCATTAATGAAAAATGGAACGTGGACGCGGGTCGAGCCACCAAAACATAGAAAGGTAATTGGATGCAAGTGGGTATTTAAATTGAAAAGAGATGCTTCAGGGAAAATATTGAAAAAGAAGCCAAGAGTGGTTGCGCAGGGTTTCTCACAGAAATCCGGAGTCAATTACGACGAAGTATTTGCACCTGCAGTAAGGGCGAATACTTTCCGAACTTTTCTCTCACTCGCCGGGAAGGAAGGAATGAATGTTCATTACTTCGATGCGAAAACTGCGAAACGGTGAAGCCATTTTGTCTCATTTTTTATATACGGACTCTAAAGAGTATAGAGACTTGAGAAATAAATTGTCGTCGACAGAATCGTTGTACTAATGTGTTCTACTATTTAGCGAAGCAGGGAGCAGGTAAGAAAGCTCTTTTTCTCGGGTTTTTCTTTGCGCGCTCCAAGCGAGAAAAAGGAAAACTGCTGATGCATTCAGGGGCGAACACACGGTATACGAAAAGTAGGGACCCCTGCCCAAATGAGTGGGTGAGTTCCCAAAAGGTTGGGTGGGTGTAGGTAGTTGGAGGTGGATAATATCATTACATGCAGACTGTGAAATAAAACTGTAAACAATATAATGTCTTATAATGAATTCGCCCCCGAATTCATGCATGCAATATTCACGCCGACTCAGCGTAACTGTACTCCGAGGAATGCCGCGCGTCGACTAGGTTAAAAATCTATCTCGAGCATCGTTTTATGTACCTAGTGTACATTACATGTGTACAAAAGTGATTGATATTGGATTATTTCGTTATAAACGCGAGCTGAAAAGTATGTAAAACATAAAAATTGATCATTAGCTATGGTATGTTCGATTCTTAGAATAAATGTAAACAAAGCGTAAAAATGACAAATATTTCACCTCACTTTTAACGTAACCTGTGAAATCTGGTGCAGTACATTAATAATTAATTACTGTTTCGTATTGCTTGTCTTTTTTAAACAAAGAGATACTAAAATATCGAATTGTCAATTATAACCTCAATTTGATGTCACTCGTGTAATCTTATTAATTATAACAATACATGTAAAACTTGAAGAAAAAAAAAACAATGAAAAGCTTTTTTTACAGTAGTAGCAATAGATTTCCCACGTTTTGTACTGCGCAATAATACTGCGAGCAGTTTTGTCATGAAAATGAGCTGAAATCAGACATTTAATATCTTTTGAACACGATTTCATAATGTTTCAAGGTTTTCTTCAGGTTTTAACCTTCACGTTTTATGTTGAACATTCATCCAGAACATCTTTATCCAAAGCCTTTAAATATTTGACGAAACATAAAATAAACAATGATTAGTCAGCCCTATAGTGCATAAATTTGATTTTATATCATAGCAAATTTTCTGTAAGTGCACTAAAAATAATTTTGAATAACGAACAGTTTTCCTAATATTTTATTTCTTATATGCATAATAAAATGAACAATTTGTTTGACTGAATAACTTCAAGATTTTGCCCGAAAAAAACCTACAGATGCGGCCGTTCCGTTCCCGGCACTCCTCGGAGCGTTAGCTATGCAATGCATCGATCGCGACCGACGCTAAAGTGGTGGGGCTAGCGCTCGAGCAAGATATTCGAGAATCGGCATTGCTCGGGGCGGCACTGCTCGGAGCTTGGCCTGTAAAGGACAATATACAAGCTCTCTGTATAAAAAGGCAGATTATACAAACATGCAAGATATCGATAATCTGTGTCGCTCAATTTCATCCGAAAAATAACAGATTTATAAAACAGATTTATTAAAAGAATTTATTACAATAATACTTTTTTTTTATTTGTTCGCTTTTTTAAAGAGAGTACATGAAGTTTTGACAAGGTAGTGAAATTTTTCAATACAAAATATGATTTTCAAAGTATAAGAATGATTTCAATACGAATGTTCAACGAAATAGTTTAAGTTTTCACTGAAAGTGATAATTTTTAAGAAAGTCGTTCTACATTGAACCGATTAGATGAATTTGCAAGAGAGAAGATTAATTTTCTACCGACAAAGACCAATTTTGAACTAAATACATGATTTTTCAACTTAATATTTTAATTTTTGAACGAAAAACACGAATTTAAAGAAAATACATTTAAACAAAACTTGTTACTTTTTACGCAAGAAGAATATTACTCTTGTACCAAGGAAGACAAATTTTCAACAAAATACGCGAATTATATATCAACCAAACAGTTGAATGAGGTGAAAATTTCAACAAAATAGTAAACTTTTCAACAAAATAGTAAACTTTTGAACAAAAGATATGAATTTTCAAGTCAGAAGCATGAATGTCCTACTATAAAAAGAAATTTTAACAAAATAGATGAATTTGCAATTAATAAAGATAAACTTTTTACGATATATGCGCAATAGTTTAATTTTGAGCTAAAAAATTAAATTTGGACAAAGGAACAGAATGTTCAGCATGATAATACGCAAATTTACAGCCAATGAGATGTTTTTTCAAGTACATTTGTAAATCGTGCAGTGGGAAAGTCAATTTTTCAGTTACAAAAAATAAAGTTCCGAACCAAAACAATGATTTTTCAACAAAACAGTATAATTTTGAACCAAACAGATGAACGGTTAAGTAAAGTGAAGAATCCCCATAAAAAATTAATGACTTTTTAACCAAACTGTGAAATTTTCTACAAAGTAGAATATTTTTGAAGAAAAGAGATGAATTTATGCTCGACGAAACATTTGACTTGGCAACCAAAAAGGATATTAAAAAAAAATTTCTTTACTTTTTTAAAGATAGAAGATTAGGTTCAGACAAAACGGTGAAATTTTCAATATAAAATATTAATTTTTAAAGAATAAGAATTATTTTATACCAAAAAATGCGGACTTTCAACGAAATAATTGAAGTTTCAACTGTAAATGATTAATTTATAAGAAAATAGTTCAATTTTTCCGCAAAGAGATGAATTTTAAATAGTAATGATTCATCTTTAGCCAACAAATTCATGTTTAACAAAGTAGTACAACATTCGACCAAGTAGTTGTATTTATAACCGAGAAGATTAATTTAGCACCGGAAAAGACAAATTTTCAACAAGCTACAAGATTGTTTAAATGAATATACTTACATTATTCAACAAAAAACACGAAATTTAAACAAACGAAATGAATTTTAAACCAAACTGTTGAATTTCTAAGCAAGAAAATTATTTATTTTTTACAATGAAAGACGAATTTTTGCTAAAAGAAGGCCATTTGGTAGAAAAAATTAGCAGATGTTCCTATTTATTTCAACAAATACACGTGCTATAAGTTTTTTGACGATATATGATATATGTGGCAAACAGAATTGTAGAGAGCTCGAGCTAACTGCGATAGAGCAAAGTTCTAGGTTCTAGTCTAGAATGTTGAAAAAAATTGATGTTTTTATCCGTTTTTTAAATAATAGAATAATATTTTCTAGAAATCATAGTGTATTCTTCATCTTAATAGCAATACTCCCGCTTTCATATTTGGCATATTCGGCAGTGTCTACTCGTACTGCAAGAATCCGGCTATTCGTACCGAAAAAATGCAAAATAATAATGCCTATTACTTAAAAAGTATTTAAATCGATAATATTTATTAAATTATTTTAAAAAATAATTAGAAAAAATTTGGAAAAATGTACGAGGACATAATGAGTATCCCTTCCACATGTATTTTATTGCTGCTGTATCACTTGAACTAGAGTCACATCACAAACTATAATATTAATTGTTGCTGTATGTCAACCGGCAAAGAAAATACATTCCAAATTTCTTAACGCCCATACGCTACACGGTCTTAGACCAACCTTCGTTACAAGAAATCTATGGCGAAATCGCAAGGGTTCCTTGCAATCACAGCACTTAAATTGCATAAATTATTGCTAGGATGACAAGAAAAAACCTTGCCATAAACGCATGAGAAGTACTCTTGCTATTTTACTTAGATTTTTGTCTCCGTGTAGCTGCTCGGCGTTGAGGTGAGCGATGTTCTGGAAATCAGTAGCTACAGGTTTTAAGTGGGTATACGGGTAAAATCTACAGATGTAGTCGTGGTACGAGATGTCAGTCCTGTTTTGAAAATATTAGCGCAATTGTGTCACCTGAGAGTCAAACAATCGACGGACATCTACAACACCTCTGCCATCAAGCTTGCATGGTAGAAATGTACTTTCTTCAGTTTTCTTTTATTAGTGCATTCGATGCTCAGACATTTCCAAGTGGATAATCCGGTTGAACCTCTCGAGGTCAGTCTTGGACCAGGAGACCAAACCAAAGGAGTATGTTAGGAGAGGAATGGCACAGGCATTAATTGCCTTTGTGATGTTCTTCGTACTGAGGCTGGACGCCAGAGCCAGATTACAGATGATTATATTTTTTTCTTTGTACTGGTTCTCGGGTTAAACCAATTTTTCATCATCAGCCACGGACTAAGTCAAGTGCCTGATGAAATGAGGATGTTATAAATTATAGTAATACGATGTTTGAAATATTTTTCAATGATGGTGTAGTGGGTACACAATTAGAAGCATGGTGTAGTTTAGAGTTCGTCTTTTATCGCTTTTAACCTTACACATCGCCCGCGTATTAAAGGTGACAATAGTCGCCTCTGGATGCTTTCTTAGAGCTACCACCTGACACTCCATAGGTTTTCAGTCACTTGATTCCTGATGGTCCAGGAAGTTTCGTACAATGCGAGAGGTTTTAAATAAAACCGCCTTCTGCGCTGCTGCCAGTACCCTACTGACTTCTAAATGTTCAAGACGTCCAGAGCATCTTGCGTGCACATTGCCTGCAGCCGAAATCATAACAGAACGAACACATGCATGTTTTACATTTCCACATATTGTTTTTACCTTATACCTTGGCTCGCTATATTTATGGATCTTGGTTGTATAGGTTACCTACAAATTCCGGTCAAGTGGACAAGCAATGTCGATGAAGTACTCTTCCACCTTTTTTCTCACCATTACGATTTCGGGTCGATTGGCTCAAGTATAATGATCCGTCTGGATAGCAACATTCCAATCTAAGATGTAATCTGCGTTTCCTAAAATAGGGATTGGAGTGTATCTATAGAAAGGCATCCATTATGTTAAGAGTCCTACGTTTCTGGAAACAGAAGGCCCTTTTTCAGCCAAATATTGGATTCCTCACAACCCACTTCATGCTGATCTAACGTTCTAGGTTGCTCGCCGTGAACGGCTTTTTGTCTCCATTGCGTTTCTAACTCCTCCGTGGTTTATGCCCTGATATTCAAGGCCTCCTCTGAGGACAAATTCAGTGGCGTGTAATCAAGATCCGCTTGACAAATGCTGATTTTACGTAGCATAACGCTTGCTTTTAAAATAGTCTAGCAACTGTATAACTTGTGTTGAGAGAACTCTTCAGAACTTGATGACCGTCCTCATTATGAGGAATTTGAACTCACGAAATATGCTACTTATGTATGCCATTTGCAAGTGTATTGAATATTTACGAGCGTACGTCAGGGCAACAGCGTCTGTGGTGACTAGATCTTTACTGCCCATCGAGTTTTTACAGCATCCTTTTTGTTCTTCTTTAGGAATGTCATTCTCGTTGCAGTCAGAATATAGCTTATCTGGAATTATATCTGTAAGGCATTTATAAATCATTGGAAGACAGGCTATCGGTAGAAATTCAGATTGATGGATGGACAGAAGATCTAGGATGCTGACTTCGATTGATTGTCATTATCTTTCCTGTGCTTCGGTCAAGATGCTTGAACTCATCGACGTTCCATTTTACTATACCAAACTAATGTATATGTTTCTCCATTTCCAAGATGTTGAATGGTATTTTCGTCAATGAGTTGAACATCTTGCTCGTCACGCGATGATGTAATTTATAGTCTTCCTTGCTGTAGGTGGACGCAGATACGCTTGTCAAGTCCGAAGCTCATACAAATCGCTTTAGATAGTATTCTGTTCGGCGGCTCACATAGGTATCCAGAGCTTTTGCCTCAGAGCGCAATACATAGAGGCAAGAGGGCTAGGCAGAAAATTATCGAATTTAGAGAGTGTCCTTGGGAGACCCCTCTCTTATGTGTGATATAGCTAGTAGTGACTTGGCTTTTGTAAGATGGTATGACAAATCTTGTCCGCCACAAGAGCATAAGCTCTTTTATGCATCTCACTATTTGTTATGCACCTCCAGGCACTCAAGGAGCTTAATCGGTAGCTCATTGTTCGTGTTATCGAATGTCTTACGGTAATCAAACCAAGCCATGTACAGATTGCGTCGATACATGGTTGAGTCCTGGGTAATACATCTGTCTATTAACAGGTTGTCCCTGCAACCTGACAGCCCTCTCTTGCGCCCACGTTGTTCAACTGTTGCACTCGATTCTGGCTCGATAGATGTAATATCCTCTCTTTGAGGATGTCAATCAATAGCCTTTAGCTTATGTTAAGCAAGCTATGGACCTGTAGTTCTTTGGACTTGAAAAATCTCCGGCCTTAGGGATCAATACCGAGCGTCCTCTCACTAGCCACTGCGGGACGGATTGTTCTCCGTTTAAGAAAGTAGTAAATATACTAGCTAGATGTAGTTGCGTGGAAGTGAAGTTCTTCCACCAAAACTTGTTGATTTTATCTGGCCCTGGCGCTGAAAAGTTCTTAGTTCTCGCGATAACTTTCTTTACTTCTTTAGCAGTAATTAGTGGACACTATTCCTATGGACTGTGTAACCTTTGCCTTTGGCAACATTTACGAAAAAGTGATATATCTAAAGCGTCTTCATTTAGCTGATAAGTATGTCCACATACTTGCTCCTAGAAAACTTGAATCTCTTCTCGACAAGGCGGATTTTTAACGGCTCGTAACGTTATATTGAACAGACGGGAAGGATGAGTAGAAAAGGTGAAATTTTCCTGAATTCAGTTTACTCCAGTGCTGTTTGATGGTCAACAGTTTACACTTGTTGTGGGTGTGATCTGCTTTCCTTAATTTTCGAGCAAGTGCTCTAACTTCTGGTGTCTCGCCGTTCCAATTTTAAACTGAAGCTGGGCAATACGCTCGCGAGTCTTATTTAGGCCTACTGAAGTATCTTTACTTCTATTGTCGGTAAGCAGGGAGACCGCCTTCTCGTAAACTACACAGTTGAGATCCCAGAAATTAACATCTTCAGAAAGAAAATCGGGGAGAGTAGTGTTAGCTTCAGATAATTTGCTTATCCTGAGAAAGACTTTTTGGTGGATAGATCTCCTACTTTTCATGTTGGCAATATCGGCTATCTGCAAAGGTGGTCTTGCTGGAATGGGTGGTATGTTCGCTAGAGGATGCTGCTCTTTTTTTGCCGATAAAGAGCTTTACATCCTTTTTTGCGCAAAAAGGATACCTGATTTCTTAAATAATTCTGAGGCATTTTATGAGAATATTCCGGGCGCATTTTGAACTAACGGTCATTCAACCTCTGCATGAATCATCTTCGTGCTGATGAGCTTCTTTGCCAACAGGTAAGGATGTTCCTCCTGAGCTGGTCGGACCATTTAAATCGATGTTCCTGCGTTTGTTTGGGTCCCTCCCTGGCCGTCGCCTCGGTTCAGGCCTATTGCCACTCCCAACTGAACCATGGCCTCCATCTGAGAGAGGCTTACTGTGAGTGGCACTGCGCGATACTGTTGACGTAACCGCATAATTCGTCAGATTGACGAGTTAGCCCAATGCAACGTGGCTGACTGCAAGAGCCGGAGCTTAAGGGCGGTGGGGTGCCACATCCCTATGCTTTATGCACCGTCCACGACATAGGATTCTTCCTAGGGCTTACGATCGACTGACTCATGTGCCCAGACTCTTCTGCGCACACCGCCGCCACCCTCCTACTCGTCGGGGCCTTATGACGGACGAACCGTCTCTCTGGCCGCTGACGACAGAGAATAGGCACAAAGCTTCAGCGCGATCCATTTTTACGGCTAGTTGCTTCTGCAGGTGAGTTGTTACACACTCCTTAGCGATTTTCCCACTTCCATGGTCACCGTCCTGCTGTCTTAAGCAACCAACACCTTTCTAAGATATCTCAAAGGCATCGATTTTGCCGCCTTAACTCTGCGTTTGGTTCATCCCGCAGCGCCAGTTCGGCTTACCAAAATTGGCCCACTTGGCACTCTGATGTGAAATCTCGTGGATTCACTGTTCAAGCAAGCCACAGATCTCACCAATTTAAAGTTTGAGAATAGGTTGAGGTCTTTTCGGCTCAAAGGCCTCTAATCACTCGATTTACCAGATGAGACTTGATTCTTCGATTAGTCTTTCGCCCCTATACCCAGTTTCGACGATCGATTTGCACGTCAAAATTGCTACGGACCTCAATCAGGGTTTCGCCTGACTTCGTCCTGACCAGGCATAGTTCATCATCTTTCGCGTCCGAACGTATACACTGTGGGTGCGTCTCTACTCGCAATGAGTACGAGATGCCCTGGGAGTGCGGGGCTGCATCGTGATGTAACCCATCCTCCCTTAGTCGACGCAAGGTCGACCTTCACTTTCATTACGCCTTTAAGTTGTGCGGTCCCAATGACTCACCAACATGTTATTATGTCTCAAATCCCCAATCCCATTCGAGGTAAGCGTGACTCACTCGATTCTAGCCTCGTTATACTGTCGGAAATCAAATAGATTCAGTTTACGAGGCAGGAGAACTCTACAACGTCACCACGTAGAGCTCTCCACTCGGGTACATCAGTACCCAAAATCTTTCATTTCAGGCGTCATTCACTTTACTGATAACACAGCTCCACAAAAAAAAAGTTGTCTACCCCAGAAACCAGAATAGGCTTACCCTACGTTTTTGGGGTCGCTGAATCCGAATCCGGGGTCCGTTTGTCTCCATCACGTCAGATTTCGTCCCTAACCTCAAAAAACATGAAAATCGCTGTTCTCAGGTAAAATATGATTCGTACCTATGAAAATAGGTTATATCCTATGTTTTCGAGGTCGCTGAGTACGAATCCTGAGTCAATGTGGTTCTATGATGCCACACTTCGTCCCTAACCTCAAAAAAGACGGTGAATTGGTAATTTTATGTAAAATATGTATTTTTTCAATGCAAAGTGGTCATAGCCTATGTTCTCGAGGTTGCTGATTACGAATTCGGAGCTTTTGTGGTTCTATGACGTCACAATTTGCCCCTAAACTAAAAAAAAACAGTTCATTGGTAATTTTATGTAAAACATGTATTTTTTCAATGCAAAGTGGTCATATCCTCTATTTTCGAGGTCGGTGAGTACGAATTCGGAGCCCTTGTTTTTCTATGACGTCAAATTCCGTCCCTAACCTAAAAAAACGGTAAGTTTTGGTGATCTCATGTGAAACATGTATTTTTTCAATGCAAAGTGGCCATATCCTACGTTTTCTAGGTTCCTGAGTACAAATCCTGAGTCCGTTCGGTACCACGGTCCCAGCCTTTAAACTTTGATGCGTAACATCGGAAAAACTCTTAACCCAACGGACCAGACTCGCTACTCGTCCGATTCCTCGTCCAGCGAAAATTGAAAGCTAGTCGAAAATCAGTTGATGCCGTTGACAGAAATGTCAGCGGTCGATCGCAGGTGAGTCTTCCGTCCTGAAAGTGATAACCCTCATACCTCTCTAGGGCTAAGTATGAGGGCTTTCCGACTTTGACGAGGACAAAGTCAACTCGTCGGCGGACACACTACGGTTTCATCCTCACATCCTAATGTCCCCTGCAAGGCAGAACGCTCCTACTGGCTTCTTTACTCCAACAGATAGTGATACAATTCATTCTACACATCCCCTTTCAGGGCAGTCGTCATCGTTCACAGAATCTGTCAGAGTAGCAGGATTTCGTCACTCGTACAAGCAACAAGATCATACTGAGAGAACATGAAAAAAATGCATGCATGATCTGATATCCAAACATACAATTATGCAGTGCGAGAACGTGCGAATTGCTGGTTCGTACGGTTGTTATCTGGACAATGCTGTCAACAGCATGAACAGATTTTCGACTAGCTTTCAACTTTCGCTGAACGAGGATTTGGA
>CAKNWT010188556.1:0-11295 GCA_932066315.1 Andricus coriarius
AATAAAGAAACGTGAGAACTCATCACTTTCTAAATTTAAAAACGGTAAATTTGTTAAATTAGGCCAGTTTCAAATTTATTTTTCGGCGGATAATAAATTTGTAATTGATATCTTAGAATTGTATATGTGGAAAATTTGGTACTCCTAACATTTATAGTTTTGGCTTATGGATAAAATTAGAATTTATAAACAGATTTATAGATAAATTTGCAGAGGGCCCACTTTTAAAATTACAGAATTCGAAATTTCGTAGTTTTTAGACTTATTGTTGGGTGACTCGATAAAGTTGTAATTTATAAAAAAGTGACCTCTAGCCATCTTTTTAATTTAAAAATTGTCAATGTGGAAAAATTGGTAATACGGAAATGTATAGTTTGGCGACTTTATAAACTTAGAATTTATAAATCCATTTTTAAATAAATTTGCAAAGGTAATTGGTCGACTTGCACTCCAGCAGGTCATCCCTGAGTCGATCCGTCCACTCAAAAGTAATGAGGTTTTGCCGGTCCATGGCATTGACTCTGTCTTGATTAGCTTCCCCAACTCTAGGATAGTAGGCATTGTTATCCGACATATTTTCGGTAGCCCTGCGCGTTCGAATGTTTTGAACCGCACTTACTACAACTATGTTTGTTGTTATAATTTTTGTTCTTACTAGCAGTTGGGGAAAAGGTTCGTCCATCCTTGTAGAGCCCTGCATGGAAGGATAAGGTTTCATACTCTGAGAGGTTGCTCGGTATCTCAGAGTCACCGTTTGAGGCACTTCCCCCAGGTGCCATTTAGATTTTGGCACGGTTTTTGCGCCTCCGCTTGTGAGTTAATTCCTTTGGGACCAACTATAATCAGCACAAACCCTTGGTATTTCGCTCGAGCTGTTGAGCTAGACGGTCGTGTTTGTATTTGCTCCTCGCTAGGTCACAAAATTCTCTTAAATCATTGTTAGGAGTGTGCTTCAGTTACTGTGATGTATCTTAGTTAGCGTCCAAAATAGCTTCTGTGTCAAAAATTGAAGCTCTCTTAAGTTTTCTCGAAAAAAAAACTATCGATGAAAATCAGCGTCGCGGAAATAAACATTGTTGATGAGTTATTTACAAAGATTCAGCACTGTGAAGCAAGGATTAGGGCAATGGAAGTGAAGAACGCTAACCTCAAGCTAAAATTATCTAAGCAAGCTCACCTGCTATAAAAGCGCAATAGGAAAAAGAATTTATTGTTTTTTTGAACCTAACGTTTGGAATTGAATCATTCGATGGCGCCAGGCGCCTCGGGCAGTGCAAAGTGGACAAAAAAAAGGCCAGTTATACTGTCTCTTTCTTCAGGGGTGGTGAAAGATCTAATCTGCATGAATCGCACCAAACTGAGAGTTACGCATATTTTTGTGGAACACGATCTGAGTCCGGAATATGTCCAAAAGCGCAAGGCACAAGGAAAAGCGGCTTGTAAATACAGGAAACTTAGTCTCAGTTCCCGCATTACCGGATCAGATCTACGTAATAATGATATCATATACACTCTAGAGGACATGAAAAATATAAGTCAGAAAGAAATGGCCAAGCGCAGCCGGTTCACCTGTTACCAACGCCGATTCACAGCTGATGAATTTTTTCAGGAAGAAGAAGCCCCTTCAGGGAATGGCAACTTGGAAAATGTCGTGACTAAGCGTGCTACTGCTACATCTTCTAGCCAAGCTCTTAACAATACCTCTGAGTGCCTTATCAATAATCAAAGTGTTTTGAAATCTATTGGTGAGCCATTCATACTGGAATAGTAGTGGCTTTAGCAATCTGTTCCATTTGGATGAAAGTCAAATGAAATATTTGACCAATTCTTCCGTGATCTGCACTAAAAAAATGTTGGGCAAGCAGCTGTCTTCTTAGTGGGAACGCAGCGCCACCACAGTGGTTAGTGCAGCGGCGACACCACATTTGAGTGAGCAGTAGTACCAAACTACTGTTATTGCCCCACGCGTCCGGAAATAGATGTTCGCTGACAAATTAAGCTGCAGGCCTCAGTTGAATTTTGTGATCGTGTAAACAATCAAGTACACCAGAAATCAATATTAGTCCATGCCTAAACACATATATAGTAAGCATAAATTGTTTAAAAACAGTTTACAGCTATAAAAAGATATGGGAAAAAAATAAGCATGAAAAACCATTTTGAAATACTTGAGAGTCTTATTTAAAGTGAAAAAAATGTTTAAACATAAGAATTCATGATTTTTATTAACAAATTATAAAAATAACTGTTTTATAGACGTACCGTTTTACGGATGAAAACAATTTTTTAGTCAAGGTTGCTGCGAATTACCTTATGATTTTTTGTCAGCCCGGAAGGTATATTGTAAGTCAAAAATTTTAATTTTTGTAACAAATTGTATAAACAAATGCGTTATATTCGTATATTCATGCAGGGAAAAAATTGTTTTGTTTTTAAAAACGTTCTGCGAATGACTCAATAATCTTACCTGCCTATTCTATGAAAGGGGTCGTGCATATAATACGTAACGCGTTTTTCTTTTGTTTAAATAAAGACAAGAATAAAATTGCCATGAAGCCAAAAGGGATACAACGATGTAAACAAAAGAAAAACGGGTGACGTGTTATGTGCACGATCCCAAATAGTTTCAGTCTAATTCAACAAATTTAATTTTTATTAAAAAGTTACATAAACAATTGCGTGATAGTCGTGTATAAAAAACTATTTTAGTTATAAAACTTGCTTCGAATAAACCTTTTGGTTGAATAACATCATAAAGCCATTCACAGCAATTTTTGTCTGAAAAAATGATTTTTATACTTTGTTAATAAGAGTCTGTGTCTATATAAGATCACCGACATTCGGTGGGCTTTTAAGAAACATATTCGGTGTGCCCAGGAGAAACTGGAAAGGACGCCTAATTGGTTTACCGAAATATCGTGACTGATAAACCAAATATTTTCGGTGTGCCGCGACACTTCGTTAATAAGAATCACGTACGTTTATGCTTAACAAAAGCCATAATACATAAACCACAAGACGCCTTAAACTAGTTAAAAAATCCGGAAGAGAATAAGAGACATTTTTGTGGTTGATTCTGAATCAATCTATTCAGATTATTGCATTTTCGAAATAGCGAAAGAAATAATCGAAGCAACCATACATTTCTAAAATTGCTATTATTTAAAAAGATCCTTGGTACAGTATTTCAATGAAAATAGATTTCTGTTCACAAATTGAGGTAAAAATTGTCTCTATTAAAAAATGCATTTAAGATCGAAATGAAATCTGCTTTCTGATGAATAATTTCATGTTCCAAAGTCAGAGCTTGAAAAAATTCAGAAATCGAAATTAGATTTTTAAACTGCCTCCTTTTCGACTCATTAGAGACAACTAGAGACCAAAAGAATTGTTCAATTTTCTACAAAATTTTCTTCAAAATAGTTGAATATTTAACACTAAAAGACCATTTTGAACAAATATGGTTGAATTTTCAAACAAAAAAGATGAATACGTTATCAGTAGTGCTACAGGATGTGGGTACGGAAAATGGGGGTACAATTTTCCGAAATGGCTTATAAAGTTGGATCTCCTTATACTACTTCGTGGTTTACATTATCATGCGATTGAATTTGCTAGGTTATATGTTATACTTATTCGGCACCAGGGCCGACGCTATACGTTTGGCCGCCCGTGTGCGAAAAACATTTTTTGCCGCCCCCCCCCTTCCTCTTTTCTTAACAAAAAAAAAGAAGAAAAGACATTTTCTACATATGGATGCTCTATTTTTATTTAAACATTATGTGAAAAGTCGTAGGCTCTGGAAGCTACTATCATGGATCCCTAAAGCAACAAATTGCGACGCAACTGGAACGATTACGTCATCCACTTTGCTCTTCCTGTCCCAGAAGCTAAGCAAGAGCGGAAAATTTACGCAAGAGAACATCGTTCAACACTGTTCCTTGGGGTCAGGCCTCTAGCCCCGGATGACCTTACGCGGCAGACGGGGCAGTTAGAGATGAAAGGTTTCACCTCTGGATACTTTTTTAGAGCTACCAATTTTTGTAGAATGTTATGAGGAACAGTGTTGACGGACCAGATGAAGTGATCCCAGAAGAACAGCCTTTTGCATCCGGTTCGCGATGAAATGAGCCTGACGCTGGCAAGCCGGAATGTTGTTGAGTTTGCTAGGAAATGAAGCTTTCATACCTCCAAGATAGCCGATTATGAGAACTACAAGATAGACTTTGTAGCCCTGGTACAGCCTGCTCAGCTCGAAAAGAAGTGCTTGATATTTCGCCCGTTTTTCTTCCTCATTTGTCGTGATATTACCATCGGCTGGTGCCGAGAATTCAATCACGTAAATGATCTTGGTCTTCAGATCTTGGAGGGCAATATCAGGCTTCGTAACACTGATACGTTGAGTGGTGCAGAATGAGAAATTCCAATAGATCTTACACTTCTCCACAGCGGAATCGAGTTCTCCCTGGGCGTATGACAAGACGGGCAATAGATCATCACCATAAAAGTGCCTAAGATGGTAATATAACACTTTTAGAGCCGCATTGTGTCTCTCTATGTACTCGTAACGTGCATACTTTGAGCATCCACTGAGAACATGTCCAAGTGTTTCTAGCTCTTGCTTACACGCTCGGCAATTAGTATGGCCTACAGGTATATTCATTATGGGCTCGCGGTAAACTAAGGTGTCTATAATGCCGTCTTGACAGACAAAAAGGAATCCCTGAGTCTCCGATCTCAATCCAGCAGACTTAAGAAACATGTTGGACATACCCATCGAGAGCTCTTCTCTACGTATGATGCCGTAGAATTTACCATGAAGGGGCTTGTCAGCATGTTCTCTTAGTAGAAGCATATGTTCTGCTTCCTGTACACGATTTTTGAGCACCGAAGGTGTTAGTGATGCGAGGCCATGTGTAGTATCGCTGGAATCAAATGGGAGGTCAAGCTCCTCTGCGGCCCTATCTGCGGCAGGGTATAGAAACGCCGCAACATTGACGACTTCATGTTGATGTACGATTGGCATAAGAGAATCTGCACTATTTAGAAGTGAGCAGGCTGTAGCGAGAAACGTTCTTCGATGAAGACACTCCAAGCTTAGCAAGCCTCTACCCCCTTTATCTCGAGGTAGGTATATTCGAGGTACGCTAGATCTAGGATAATGACTTCGATGGTTTGTCATCACCTTGCGTGTGCATCGGTTTCAACACATGCACATTTTGGGTTGCCGCTTGCGGTATTCCAAGATATGTATATGTTTCTCCATTACCAAGATGTTGAATGGTATTTCGCCTATGAGCTAAACATCGTGTTCGTCACGCGATGGTGTAGTTTCTAGGCTTCCTTGGTGTAGGTGGACACAAGGCACACTTGTCCAGACCAAAGCTCATGCCAATCGCTTCAGAGTACCTATTCAAAGCCTCCACTAGGATGTCAAGCTCCTCTTTCGAGGAAGCAAAGTGTTTAAGGTCGTCCATGTACAAAAGGTGGTTGACCTTATATTCGCTTCTCTTCGATGGACCACATAGGTATCCAGAGCTTTTGCCTCGGAGGAAAACAGATAGAGGCAAGTGGGAGATGCAGAAAAGTGTCGGACTTAGAGAGTCTCTTTGGAAGACCTCCCTCTTATATGTGATATAGCTTGTAGTCACTTCCCTTTTGTCAGAAGTTATGACAAATCCTGTCCGCCACAAGAGCATAAGCTCTTTTATGCATCTCACTATTTTTGGATGCACCTCCAGGCACTCGAAAAGCTTAGTAAGTAGCTCATGGAAAGAAGTTCTCTAACTGATAGTGGGCTTGACCCGGAAAGAGTTTTGTAAGGACAAATTTAAAAAACCTAACTTTAATGTAATTTAATTAAAAAGCATGGTGTTTGAAACATGTTTGAGTGAAAATTCAAAATGATTGTTATCACGGTTCCGTTCCAGGACACCAAATATAGCAAGGGTGGCGAAAAAATGTCTCCTAGAATAATAATATAAATAGAACAAAACCATTTTCATTCATCAATTTTTTTTTTCAAATTTCTAAAAAAGTTTCGTATACGGTGTGTATGGTGTATGGAGAAATATAAAAAAAATATAACTTTCATTGTAATTTAATTCAAAATCATGGTCTTTAAAACATGTTTGAGTAAAAATTCTATATAATTTTATCACGGTTTCGTTCCAGGATATCAAATATGGCAAGGGCGGCGAAAAATGTCTCCAAACTTTAGTTAACTGTATAGCAATGCATTTATTTATTTGATTCAACAAAACATTGGTTGATTTAATCAAACCTTTTTCAGGGTGTGTCGAGGAGTGCATATACAATTATACATATTTCGGTATGCAATGACTTTTTGAGTAAAACAATTAAAAGAATAGTTATTTAATCACTTAGAAGCTTTATTTCTTAAAGACGAAAGAGATTAGTCGCCTGCTAACGACCAAACCCTTGTTAATGCCGTTTATATTCAGTGCACTAAAAGCCTTTTGCTCGTCTGGCCCAAATTTAAATTTGCTGTCCTTTATAAGCAAGTCGCTTAACGGTTTCGCTAACAAAGAGTCTTGATTTATAAATTTCCTAAAGTAACCGGTCAAACCAAGAAAATTCTGGACGTCTTTAGTTGATTCAGGTAAAGCAAAGCTGATCACGGCCGCAACCTTTTCAGGTGAAAGATAAATTCCCTCGTTATCAATGACTTGACGTCATCGTTAAAACTAACATCAAATTCATTTTTTGCGTACAATGTAATATTTCCTAGAAAAAAGGTAGGTGCATACTTAATAATCTTAGTACCGTTTCGATAAGCAATGACATCCACCCACTAAATGATATTCCGATAAACTAGACATTGCATTGGCATCGAGTTTATATTTGCAACAGGTAAATTTAAGTTGTACGGTTCATCGTCGATTATCACCTCTGCTTGACAATACCCACTATTCTCTCCTTTTCCACCTCCAAATTCACGCGTGCTTCCGAGCTCAACTTACTGGATACACTCTCCGCTTTACATTTCGAATCAATATGCACAAATTCGTTACATGGTAAACATTTGATACCCCGATCATTATTTTTACAATCTTTCGATAAGTGCCCTGCTCCTCCACAATTAAAGCAACGCGAAGCTTCGTTTATAGGTGATCCTGACTTTTGTTCTTTTACGGTATCTTTTACACTATCTGACTTTTTATTCGGCTAAGAATCAAACCATGGTTTTGACTCTTGAATTTTTGCATACGTTTTTAGTCGTTCTTTAAATTCACTGATAGTTTTTGCGCTGTATATAACTGCCTTTTTACTGGAGCAGTCACCTAAATCACCAATTACATAATCGAATAAAGCATCCGTTTCAACACTACCCCGATATACTACCTCTTGCATAATCAAACAATTTTCTTGAATAGATTCCGATTCATTAAATCATCTTTTAAACAGCATTGAATGTACTTTAGCGCTCGATATCTTTATTAAAAATTCTTTAACTGAGGCCGTCTTCAGTTTTGCCCATGTTATGAGTCCTGACTAACTTTAAATAAAAAGCTTTTTTAACCCCTTCAATGATCTTTTCGGGGGAAAAAAACCGTTTCTAAATCTGTCCAATTAAACAACAAGGCAACATCTTCAAAATCGGCTAACCAGCGTTCTGCAGGAAAATTATCATTACCATTAAATTCCCGCCTTGTTTCTTCAATATTCCTAAATCCCATATAAAATTTTACAACTTGTGATCCGCGCAAACTACTCGGTGTACTTGCCGGAATATAATTCTTCGTCTTTGTTGTTTAACTGTGTCCCGGCAACATAGCCGCTTTCGTCTTTCCTGCGCTCATGGGCATGACCGTCATCGCCGTTTAGAAACTCCTCATTTCCACCGCCTTGTTCATCCTCTGTTTCACTTTAGTTATTTGCATTAGCTAACGAATTTATGTCCATTATAGAAAGAATAATATTCTGCCTCAACTGTTCCTTATTGTGACTATAGCTCAATCCTAAAAAATTACATATTGGGGTTAGGTCTCCAACCGAAACAAAATCCGCGTACTCTAGCTTAGCGCGAAATTCCGTCGAATCATCGCGGAACGTAAATCCGGAAAATGCACGCAAATTGTTACGGTTTTTACGGTCTCCCTCTTCCTCAAATATTAATTTATGCAAAGCGCATATGGAAATATATTTATCATCTACTCATTCAAAAATATCCGACGTAGAACCTGGTGTTGGTCCTTTGGCTTCTTCGACAGCAGAAAAAATGGCCGTCTACCGTTCACATCTTTGGTACTTCAAACACCATCTTCTATCATTTACGTCTTCAATGCTTAGCCCTATTTCATTCTGCATATTATCGAACGGCGGCGCTACTAGCTTGTTACGATATATAAATTTGAACAATCAAGGACACGAAGATATCACAACGACAGGCCGGTGAAAGCATCGTGTGTATTGAGGCCGCGGGGCGAACCAAGGATGAGAGCCTTCTGCATCCATCCTGCAAGTACCTTTACATGTTTTTGGTACGCGGGTATGGTTTTGAAGTTATTACACAGTGATAGTTTCGCACCTCCGAGAGCACCTATCACAAGAACAATTATTTCAACTACATATTTTTAGTACAGTTGCTGCAGCTCCTTCTTAAGGTCTTAATACCTCTCATCCTTTTTCTTTTCCTTTGCAGTGATGTTGTATTCGGCAGGAGCCGATAATTCAATCAAAAATATAGTTCGTTTCTAGAAGTTCCGAAGGACGAAGAACAATGTCAGGCCTCAAGTGTGCAATGGAGGCTGCTATCTGAAAATCGTAGTTCCAGAAAATCTGGCACTTCTCGTTTCAGACAATTGACTCTATCCCCCTGGTAGTGTTCGGAAGGGCAGGGTCGTGGGCAACACCTTAAAAGCAACAAATTTGATAGTAAAGCGGTCGCATTATGTCTGTAGAGGTCCGTAGTTCCCGTGTGATGAGAACATCTGCATAGTATGTGTACCAAGTATTCAGTGTAGGGGAAACCTCCCTACAGTGGATAATGCAACCTACAGTGGATAATCATTAATTAAAAATACTAATGTATGTAAAATAATTAATTTAATTTAATTAATAGTTAAGACTTTATATGTTTTAGTAAATTCATATTAAAATTAATTATTTTCATTTTATGTGTGCTCTTAATTAATGATTATCCACTGTAGGTTGCATTATCCACTGTAGGGAGGTTTCCCCTATGCATGACACGCTCTGCACCTATCGCTGGGAACTTCTTGACGTAAAATGCAGTCACTGTATAATAAGGTAGGAATGAAACCTTCCTAGGACACGAAAATGAAACTCCCTGTACGTGAATCAAGTTTTGATAATCTAAGTGAAGCAAAAGTTTGCTCCTTCGACAAGAGCTGATCTTTTACATTTCTGGGAAAGTTTCCTTACATTTTCTTGTCGAGGAGCTGTTGTAGGAATTGTTTAACCTCTGCTTTCTTTATTCGGGTTTTTAGTGGTAAGGTGTCAAGATAAATTACTGCACTTACCTCACTTCTGATGTTAAAATTCAGGCCAAGGGTCTCAGCTGCCTGCTCTGCAGCTTTGTAAAGACATTTTTTTTAATTGTGATAACTAGTTACAGAAGTTATCAGAAGATCCAACAGTTTCAAAGTTGTGAAATCATTATTAAAACATTTAATTGTCATGCAAGTAAAAATGGATGCATTGTTTTCCGAATTGTCAGAAATTTCTCAGTCTATTACTCGGACTGAGACAAATTTTAAGAAATTTGCCAAAGCCAACCTCAATCTGGTGACGGCCAAGTCTCGTTTGGATCATCTCGACCAACGCTGGAAATCATGTGAGAATCTACATCTGCAGATTAAAGCTGCTGCTAAGCCTGAGGATCGTGAGAAACTTGAGTATTTCACAAAATCTAAATTCTTATTGATTGAACATGCTTATCTTAGTGCACATGATTTCTTGATAAACCAGATTGAAATTTTAACTACGAAAACTAACTTAAATGAAACTTTAAATCAAACACAAAATTTCAGACACGAGTCAATACCTGTCAAACTCCCTCAGATTTTTTTACCAGAATTCAATGGGGATTATCAAGATTGGGGAAATTATAGGGATTTATTTGAAGCTCTTATTATTAAAAATGAAGCGCTGTCTAATGTGACTAGACTGCATTACTTAAAATCTTCATTCAAGGGTGAAGCTGAACAAATGAGTCTTTAGCAGCTCTCAAGAATTTAAAGCGTACGACGGATTCAGACTTCAAAAAATGTATCTTCTGATCAATCTAAAAATACAAAGTCATCGTCGGTGCGGAGCAATGCTGCCTCTGCCAATTCTAAGTGCTTTTTGTGTAAAGAAAATCATCCTTTATTCAGATGTTCACAATTTAGGGCACAGGCGATTGATAAGCGTCAGGAAATTGCACAACGGAACCGATGTTGCTTTAATTGTTTGATTCCAGGGCACAAGCCGTATTCCTGTCTTAACAAACGAAAATGTGCCAAATGTCAACGAAAACACAGCACGTTACTACATTATAGAGCGCGGAATGAAATTAGTCCAGAGGGTTCTGTCAAAACTACGGCGTCGACTAGTGCGCATACAGCTGTTGTGAATTACACGGATAAGATTGTTCAATCTTCTAGTAGCTCAGGTAAGAGTAAGATTGCTGCATTACAAGCGAATCATGTCTCTCTAAATAATGAAATCCCATCTGTACATTTTTTAAATACTTTTCCACATCTTTCAAGTAATACTCTTTTAGCTACGGCTCTGGTAGACGTTCGAGCACTAGTTAATGCACTAGTTTATGGAGTTGGTGGTTCGGAAATTTGGTCAGCTAGAAAATTAGCTCATTCTCAATTTCTTTCAAAAGAAAAGGGTTGTAAAGATTTGTACTTGCAATCATTAGTTTTATTGAAGCTCACATCTTACCATCCACCTGCAAGATCAGGCGGGGGGATAGAAACACAAATAAAAGAATGTTTGTTGGCTGATCCAGATCCATTCTGCACTTCGAATATCGATTTCATTTTAGGTGCTGACGAATTTGGATCCTGTTTATTACCAGGATTAAAACAAGAGATTTTAGGGACCCTGACCGCGCAAGCAACTATTTTTGGCTGAATCCTTTCTGGTCCAGTTTCAAATCAACTGTCACCTGTAGTTTCTTCTTTCTCAGTTCACCATAAAGTGACATCTGAGGTACTTCATGAGGATTGAGCTCGTTTTTGGGTTTTGGAAGAACTTCCAATTAAAATACCTTCAAATGAAGAAGAACTCCGCTGTGAACAGCAATTTATTTCAACC
>CAKNWT010188561.1:0-10807 GCA_932066315.1 Andricus coriarius
TTATACATTATTTTACTTTTCCTATAATACAGTGGAAATGAAAGCCGATTGGTCTGGAGAACCTCCAAAGATAAGTGGTGGACCTCTTCATGGTAATTACGTTCTTGAAAAAACGACTTTTCACTGGGCCCCAGAAAAGGTAAAGGTTCCTAAATTTTTAAATAATTTCTAACGCTCAATGTATAGAAAGTCCCTAATTGTACTAGTGACACTTTACTACTTGAATTACAAGAAAATGACAATTTAAAAAAAAAATAAGAAAGAAAAAAAAGAAAGAAAGAAAAAACTCTATTGTCACTATAAAAATGCAATATTTTGTAATTTGTAAATAGACTACGTTACATGCACCTACATAAGGTATTCACAAACTGTTGCTTCAAAATGGAAACACTAAAATATTTACGCACTTATTCTATTTTGACTTACATATATACATGTTAAAAATTATACCGCAGAATCTTAATTTTATATTGAAAACAATCGACAAGGAAAGTGCATTAATTTTTTGATGATATAAATTGCCAAAGAATTAGTAAATATTTCCACTTAATGAATTTAGTATGTGAAATGAACTTGTGATTCTTTACTATCCCATTAGTGAAATAATAAAATCTTTCTCCTTCATCAGTAAACCATTCGATTAATAAATCAAATAGTAAAATTCTTACTTCTTCAAATTTATTGTGTAATTATTGGCACCATCACTAGAGATCATAATCATGATAATAATTTTCTTTTAAGCCCACCAATAAAAAGTGGGCTGCTGAGGTGCTTGACGATCCTCTGATGAAAAGCGAAATATGGTAAGTCAAAAATTCTCTCTCGATATTTGTATGGTCGTCAACACTGAAAAAATGTTCGAAAATAAATTTCATATTATAATTTTTGTTCAATAGGCAGGAGATGCAGATGCATATGTTTTTCTATAGAGCCGATTTGGAATCATTTGAGAAAGCTCAAACACGAAAGGGTGGTCTAGCAGTATTTAACATGTGGTTCTGGGTAAGAAGTGTAAATTAATTTGTTAAAATACTTTTCTTCAATAGATTATTTATTTATTGTACGTGATACTATACAAATATTGTATTGCAATTACTAAACGTGAGAAAATACGGAGGTTATTATAAAACCTTTTCATATTTATTTCCACTTTCCATTAATTTAATCAAATATTTTTAAATCTTCTAAGATCCCTTAAAATCAATTAAATCTCTAGAATATCTTATAAAATCCCTAGGAATCTTTTCAAATACTCTATAGCTTCACTTCTGAAACTCTTCAAAACTGTTTTGAGGTTATAAACATACCCTTAAATCTTCCGAAAATGGAGATTTATTAAAAAAGGATATTCCTGGAAAATTAAAGTGAAGAAAATAGAATGATTGAAGCAAACTTGAAATTTCAGAGCCAATATAACACTTATGATCCTTCGTACAACTACCTGACAGGAAACTTACATAAGGTGCAATCTCCAAATTCAACAGCAGAGATACCCCCGTTTCCTTTCTTAAGTATTATCGATGATAGAGCAGGAGCCTTTATTTTTTACGAAGGCTCTTTAGATTATCCACCATGCTCTGAATCTGTGACTTGGTTCATTGATGATTTTGGTAATGGGATTCCCGAAGGCCTGGTGAGTATCTATGTTTCTTGGAAATAGATACGAAAATGAGTTCGATATTCTGTCTACTAATATTATTTTGTATTCGTATTTTTTTTAGATACATGAATTGAGGAAAATTAAGTTGGCCGCGGGAGACGTGTCGAATGTTAGACCTTACCAGGCGCTAAACAAACGTCAAGTTAAGTTGGTGTACAATCATAATGAGAAGGATTATATGGGCTAATAGTAATCAGGTGACTTTTGGCAACGGACTGCGTTCGGGAAATATTTTTTGCAGTTTCCTCCTTCCTTGGCCAAAAATCAAAACAAATCCGAGCGCCTCAAATACAACTCCGGCTGCAGACAGTATGGGGTAGATAGTATGGCTATGGGTTTTTTTTCCAATTGCCAAATATAATGTGAATGTAAGTGATGAAAAAAATTAGTCTTAGGTTGCATTCATAATTTCTTCCTTTGTGTTATTTCAAGTACATATCCTCGTTATTGAACATCTAGGTATAAATAATTACTAATTATTTCCCCTAATCGAACCTTTTTAAGATGAAATCCAGATCCAGGTTCATAAAAGTACTGAAATGGGCAGAAAATGTCCTGTTTTCATTATGTGGATCATTATAGGGCTAACAGAAGTTAGCCCTCCGAAATTTAACCTGATCGGATTATATCTTCTGTACTGTGTATGAATTAAAAAATTTAAAACAAATTTAAATATATAAAAAGCATTTCTAGACGCCAAACCCAAATTTTGAATTTCAAAAATAAATGGTGCTCAAGTTAAAACATATTCAGCGGGTCTCCAGAGCAAATGAACGGAGACATTTTCCGCTGATAAAAAAAGTAATGAGATTCAAGATTTTTATCATCCACATTAACCTCAGCGCATGGGGCGTCATTCGGCATTGAATTTCCTATTTCAAATGAGAATATCATTTTTTCTTAACTTCAATATGCTAATAAAAATATCAATTTTTCCAACTCTAAATGGCAATTATTAAGTTTGTATTATATCTTTACTTGATATGAAAAAAGTGTTTCTTCATATCGCTGTGGCGATAGTACTATATGTTCTCGGCTATATCCTAGATTGCCATCGAACTCTTGTAAAGATCGATATTATAATTCAAAATCTTGCAATTAATAGTTTCTCCGTGTATGAATAAGTTATAATTAACTAAGAATTAATATTCGGATTGCAATTAGGATGAAATTATGATAAATGTCTTATTGAAATTCAAGTTCTTAAATATATATATTTCCGGAAGACCATTAAAACTCCACGAAAAAATATCTGATCGCATCTCGATTTTCTTCTGGTGTGCAAAAATGTTTCCCGGTCAGTTTTTCTGAATCTTAATTTAAAAAATTTGTTGAATTAATCATTTTTCACTTTACTGAATGAAACAGAGGCCTCAGTTTATAAATGACGCAGTCAAATGGCAACATTGTGCAACTTGAGAATCGGTTACGTCACAATAAATCTATTTCACTTTAGTTTAATTAAGTTCAAAGTAAGGCCGTGGCTACGTGTACTGAAATTTATGTTCAATTAGTCAAATTTTTTAGTGCAAATGTGGGGAGCTGGAAAAGGGGCTACTTGCACCACAATTTAAGAACCTATAGCTTCATTTTTTGGTACGCGTAAACACTTCCTAAAAATAATTCCACAGATACACTACAAAATGCTATAATCCTCTGATTTCGAGTCCAATTGGATAATTTCATCAAATGTCACTGTGTTTACAGACTACGACGACGACGACAACGACGACAACGATAGACATACGCCGACGTAAAAAATATTTTTTATGACTCTCAGGGTGCCTCCAAACGTCGATATTTGATGGAATCCAAAAAATTCATTTTTCACATAAAAGCAATACCTTCTCATTAGGTTCAGAATGTAAAAAAAAGTAATTCTTTAAAATTGAGAATGTCTAAAACTGAACACTATCAAATTGAATGAATGTATAAATTCTATGATTCTCGAAAACTAATACAAACACTGCACATTTAAAAATGTTAATTGGTCAAAATAAAAGATTAAAAATTAAGGGAATAAGAAATAAATATTTTTAAATTACGCTCTTTTAAAACTAAACAAGTTCAAACTCAAAGACTTGAAGATAAGACTATTTTAGAATTGTGCATTCCAAACTTTTAAATTGGAATCTTAGAGAAATATTGGTACGTTTTCAATGCCCATATTTTTTAAATGTTTAATTAAAAATGCTTAATGTTCATTTAGCTCACATCCATAATTGATGAATTATAAACTGTTCAATTTTATGCTCTTAAATTGTCATGTTTGTTAATTTGCATTGATTATAACCTCGCGAAGTGAACATTTGATAAAAAGTGAAAAATTTCAGAAAAGTACACAACTTTCTGTCATTACTATTGTAGAAGTAAGTTATAAATATCAATAATTTATTTAAATAATTCTTGTTGTTGAATTGCACTGATTTTTACCTCGCTCTAAGTGAAAAGTCGAGAAACAGTATAATATTTCAGAAAAAAACTGCAGCTTTCTAGCATTGTTCAAAGATAATATTATTGAAAATAATCATTCATAGTTCAAACAATGATGCTTGTTTACTTGAAATAATTATTGCGTCACTTCAAACGACAAGTAGAAACAAAGCGGATATTTTTTTTAAATGCAATTTTCTTGCATTATTCTAGAAGAATATGATTATAAATAAGAATGCATTGCTTAAACAATTATTATTTAAAATGCAATTGACTATTGCCTCGCTCTGACTTAAAAGTTAAAAAAGCTGACATTGTTTATGACTCATTCAATAATACTTTCTACTAATAACTAGATGTTCATCTGATTTTTGTTAAACGAATTATTATTGTTTTTTGCAACATTTTCTCAAAATAGAGTTAGAAAGTCCAATTTTTTCTACATTTTTTAACTCATTATCAACTTTTTAGCTGAAGCGAAACCACAGTCAATCACATTTAACATAAATATAATAGTTGAATGTATTTTTGCGGTAGATGATAAATAATGTTAATTAAGACCTATTCTGCTTATTTTGGTGTTAGCAAATTTTTATCATTATAAAAAATTTTCCGACATTTTTCAACCTGGAATTCCATGTCCTTTTCAAGGCTCATTCTATTATAAAGAGAGAAAAGAAAAACCGCTGAAGACTATGTTGAGTTTTTTAAAATTATCTCTGACAATTTTTCTGTATCTAGTAAACATTGTTATTACAAAAGTTTAAAGTAAAGAGAAAAGTGTAACGTTCTTTCAAAAATGGTTGATAATATATCATTTACGGTATAACCTTAAAAAATGTCATAGGAAAATTTCCTGAGATTATGCAATTATTAAACTACATTTTTTTTTTAATTTTTATGACGCCTTTTTGTCGAGTCAAAATCTCATGATAGTTTTAACGATACTCAACACTTATACGATGTATCGTTATAACTATAATGAGTTTTTGACTCAACAAAAAGTCGTCATGAAAATTTTTAACAAAATGTAGTTTAATAATTGCATAATCTCAGGAAATTTTCCTATGAGATTTTTGAAGGTTATACCCTAAATGATACGTGTTATCAAAAATTATTTTAATTTTTTACACTTTTCTCTTCTTTTTAAACTTTTATAATAACAATTATTACAAGATACAGAAAAATGTCAAAGATAATTTAAAGAAACTCAACATAGTCTTCAGCGGTTTTTCTTTTGTCTCTTTGTAATAGAATAAGCCTTGAAAAGGACCTGAAATTACAGGTTGAAACATGTCAGCAAATTTTTTATAATCAACAAATTTTTAACACCAAAAGAAGTGAAATAGGCCTTAATGAACATTATTTATTTGATATAATAGTTGTTTGAAGCAATTAATTATTATTTATCACAATATTCTTCTAGAATAATGATAGGAAGTTGCAGTTTCTTCTATTATGTTTCACTTTCTATTTACTTTTCAAATAGTGTGATGTGATAATTATTGCACTTTGACAAACCTGATTGTTTAAACAAATATTCATTTTGTATAACTATCTTCTTCTAAAGTATTGCTACATATTTCCGTATTTTTTCGGAAATTTTCAATTTTTTGTTCACTTAGTACTGAAATGAAGGTGATAATTGAAGCCGTTCAGCAACTATAATTGTTTTAACAAATCATTATTGTTTATAACTAACTTCTCCTATGTTAATGGTAGATAGTTAAGATTTTTTCTAAAATGTCTTACTTTATGTCCACTTTTTAATAAGTGAGGTAATAATCAATGCAAGCTAAGAAACATAACTATTTGAACAGTTAATGATTGTTTAAAACTATATTCTCTGCGAGTAATGCTACACAGTTACGCTTTTTTCTTAAATCTGCATTTTACTTTTGACTTTTCAGTTACACATATTTCACTATCAGCCCTTCCCCTTCTACCCTGCAGAAATTATGTTGTCATCGTGTGTTCTGCTGATATTATCACTAAATTTTCAATGCGACGAACTTTAGAGAAGTGTAAAAAATTAAATTTACGACACAATTACGTGTACAGTAAATGTTGAGATAACAAGATATGAGAAATAAGAATCTCGGCCTATATGTATTCGTTTTTTTAAGAGCGAATTCTTTCTTCAAGATACAAGCATCCGATTATTAGACTTTACAATTTATTTATCACACCGCTGGGCCTTTAAGTAAATCAAGTTTGAATTTAAGTCTAAATATACAGTTGTCATATTGTTTTCTACATAGGATTGTATGTTTTCTGATTGATAGTATGCTGAGCTTCGAAATGAATCAGCTACACTTAATGGCGGTGATTCTTTTTAGTTTCATCTTCGGAACGGGTAAGTAGTATTTTTAAACATTTTTTCAAACACAGTTCATCATTTCTTTTAAAATGAATTAAAAATTTGAATGTGATTTCTTACTCGTGATGCAGAAAAAGAAATATAAATACATGCACGTTGAAGAGATGATTATATTATGTTAAATTATAAAAAGCATTCATTTTTACAAAACTATCCAGATAATAAAAGTTATAATTCAGATAATTGCTTCTGATTACAAAACCTTTACATTTTTATTTGGTTCTTACAGATGCATTCAGTTATAAGGATGCTAAAAACTGGGGCAAAAAATATCCAGAATGTAATGGAAAAAATCAATCTCCCATCATTCTTAGGCCAACTGGCCTGACTGGTTTTCCAGAGTATAAGAAAACACTTCGATTCACAGACTTTGATAAACTGCCAAAGAAATTAACCATAAAGAATACTGGCCACACTGGTATTAAACATTATTTATTTCAACTTATAAATTTAATTCTGCTTTATTGTATTTATTACACATTTTTTAATCTCTCTATAATATAGTGGAAATGAAAGCTGAGTGGTCTGGAGAACCTCCAAGGTTTACTGGTGGAACCCTTCATGGGAATTACGTTCTTGAAAAAGCGACTTATCATTGGGCCCCAAAAAGGGTAAATGTTCCAAAATTTCTGAATAATCTTTAATTCTAAATAATTGAAAAGTCTCTAATTATACTAGCGACATTTCAATACTTCAATTAGAAGAAAGTAACAAGCAGAAAAGTTTTATCAAACAAAGCGGTATTGTCGCACTTTTAACTGTATTGACACAATGTGAATGTAATATCATAAAACTCGTAAATAGACTACGTCACTTCAATCTACATGAAATATTCACAATCTGCTTTAAAATCAAATCACTAAAATTATTGACATTTCAACTTTATATCAAAAATAATCGACAATGAAATTTCACTAATTGCTTAAAGACAGAAATAACCAAAGAATCAATCAATACTTTCACTCAATTACATTAGCATATGAAATGAACTTGTGATTTTTTACCATTCCATTCTTGAAATAATAAAATCTTACTCCTTTATTAGTCAAACATTCAATTTTTGAATCAATTAGTGGAATTTTCAATAATTTAAATTTATTGAGTAATTAATGGCATCATTACTGAAGATTATAATAATGATAAGAATTTTCTTTTAAACACACGAATAAAAAGTGGACTGATGAGGTACTTGATGGCCCTGCTCCAGAAAATACATTATGGTAAGTGAATAATTCTATCTTGATATTTTTATTTTCGTTAACACTGGAAAATCGTTGGATAATTAATTTCATGTAATCATTTTTATTTAATAGGCATGAGATGGAGATGCACATGTTTTTCTACAGAACAGATTTAAAATCATTTGATAAAGCTCAAACACAAAAGGGCGGTCTTGCAGTATTAAGCAAGTGGTTCGGGGTGAGAAGTGCAAATTAATTTGTTCATATGTTTTTCTTTAATAGGTTATTTATTTTGTGTTCGCAATCTATTTAAATATATATTGTATTGCAAAAACTAAAAGTGAGAAAAGCGGGAGCGATTATGTAACTTTTTCATATTCATTTCCACTTTTACTTTTCTCAATTTTATTAAAATATGGTGAAATCCTTTGAAATCCTTTAAAACTATTAAAACCCTTTGATATCTTATATAATCACTTCGACTCTCTAAAAATTTTCTAAAACCTTACAGGTGCAAAATAATCCTTTCATAATTATCATACATTATTTTAAATATTTCGAAATCCCTCGAAACTTTTTAAAACTCTTGAAAATTTGTTGAAAGTTATAAAAAGATCCTAAAATCTATCAAATCGTCTGGAGTACCTTCAAATAACGGATATCTATTAAACAAGAAACATACCTGTGAAAATTGAAGTAACTAAAAAGGAAAAATTGACGCAACCTTGAAATTTCAGAACGGATTTGGCACTTCTGACCAATCGTTGAACAACCTGGAAAGAAACTTACACAAGGTGCAATCTCCAAATTCAACAGCAAAGGTAACCCCGTTTCGCTTCGCAAGTATTTTCGATGATGAAATAGGATACTTTACTTCTTACGAAGGCTCCTTAGATTATCCACCATGCTCGGAATCTGTGACTTGGTTTATATGTTATTCTGATAATGGCATTAACGAGAACCTGGTAAGTATCTATATTTCTTGAAAATAGATATAAAAATGAGTTTAAAATGTTATTCAATACTATTATTTTGTATTCATATTTTTTATTTCAGCTAAATGGACTCAGAAAAATAACGTTAGCCGAGGGAGACGTGTCGAATGTTAGACCTCCCCAGGCGCTAAACAAGCGTCAAGTTAACATGGTGTACAATCATAGACACTACTATAATTTGGGTTACTAGTGATCAGTAGCTAGTGACTGTCGGCAATCGACTGCGCTTGGGAAAGGTTTTCTGCAGTTTTCCTTACCCTTGGCCAAAATCGAAGTAAATGCGAGCGCCTTTAACAAAAATCCGGCTGCAGACGGTATGGGTTAGATATTATGGATATGGGTTTGTTTCAAATTGCGAATTTATAAAAATGATGTAAATTTCAGTAATAAAATAAAATAAAGTCTGTGGTTGCATAAATAATTTTCTCTTTTGAGCAATTTACAATTGCAAAACCTCAAATCCTGAAGACTAGCAAATTAAATGCACGATAAAATTTAATAACTCTGAAAGTAATAAGAACAATTCACATTTTAAAATTGCTGTTAGTTCAAATTGAACGATTACAAATTTGAAAACTTGCAAAGAAATATTTTTTACGTAAAAATTATACTTTTTTAGAATTATCAACTCCAAAGTTTTAAATTGGAATCCTAGATAAAGAATAAAGATTATGGGAAGGTAACAGTGGCTCGGAAAAACACATTATTAGAACTTCTTATTTGTTGATGCGCAGAAGATAATTCATGTCTAATAGACCCATGATGTTTTCAACAAACAAGTATTTTAAAATCTACAGTAAAAATAGAATTGTTTATTTATGAATTCTTTCACAGCCAAATGTCGTTAAATTTCAAATATTTATATTTTGTGAACTCTTCAATTCCAAATTTCGAATGCTTGTAGAAATGACATTTACAGTTGATAAATTAGAATTTCTTCAATTTGAAACCATAACATTTAAACTATCTAGTCACTATTCGAAAATAGTTCAATTCCAAGCGATTTCTGAAACAGATTATCTAAAGATCAAAAACGGTAATTCTTGATTTAAAAATTTACGAAGTAAGACTAGTAAGAGGCTTCAGATTAAAAGTTTCGTAAAATAAATTGTAAAACCGCAAAATTCTAATCAGTTCCTTAACCCGCATGAAAATGTTTTCAAGTCCCCTAAAAGCATTCAAATCCGTAAAAATTGCTTTAAAAAATTTTAATTTCTTGAATATTCTTTGGAATCTTTTAAGGTCCCATAAAATATCTCAAATCCCTTAAAATATTTTAAAATCCTTTGAGAAATTTTGAAGCTCTTAAAAATTCCTTGAAGTTTTTTTATTTTACCTAAAATATTCAACGAGCTTAGTTTGCTGAAAGTTGTCAATATTTTTTTGAAATCTAGTGATTTTAATTTGAAATAACTGTTTAGTTTGAAAAACATTAATATAACATGAAAATGTTTAAAAATTGCCCAAATTGTTTAAACTGTAATGATTTTTATTTTAAACTGCCAGTTTTAATTATAAATAAACGTAACTATAAACGTGATATATATAAACATATCGTCGACTTGTTCAAAAATGATTAAACTTATAAATCTGATGATCTTTGTTTGATAACTTAAATTTTCGATATATATACGCATGACATTTGTAATAATTAATATAACAATTTGAAAGTTTTAATGAAAACGCACAGGAAGTACATATTGTTTAAATTGCTTGTAACTCCATGCTTAACAGAAACGGAAAACCATCACGAATTTTAAAAAAAAGGCAAATTTAAAACTCAAAAATATGCTTTTTCTACAATAATTGTTGAATTTTCTTCTTAAAAAGACGAGTTTTAAATAAAATATGTGAATGTTAAACTGAGAAAGATCAACTTTCTATAAAAAATGAAATCGCTACATTTTTAATTCAAAAAATTCATTTTCAACAAAAAAACGAATTCGCAACCAAATTGTTTAAATTTTTAACCAAAGGAATGAACTTGTAAATACAGTTTTTTATCTTTAATCAAAAAAATAAATTTTTAACTAAATAGTTGAATTTTCTACCAAAAAAGTTATATTGTTACCCAAAAAAAGATAAATTTTCAACGAAAAATAAAATGACTTAATTTTAAGTTAGAGAAATAAGTTTTTAAACAATTAAAATAAATTTT
>CAKNWT010188562.1:0-14451 GCA_932066315.1 Andricus coriarius
TCGAATTTTCAACCAAAAAAGCATTTATTATTATTTTGACTGTACAATATTTAAAATGAATTGAAAAATAAAACATAAATAATGAAAAATGAAAAATGAAACTGTAGAATCGGATAGTCTGAAACATTCCATAAGAATTCCTGAAAAACATAGTCATTAAATATCTCAAGACTTCATCACATGGTGTCAATTTTTGAAATCAAAAATCAACTCTAAGCTTCGAATAGTCGATGAAACCGAATCGTGAAGTCGGGCCTCGTGCATTTTCGGCTGTACACGACTACACACGAAGCTGGCCGAACGCATCGCGTAACAGAGCCAACTCACCGAATACTGCCGATTGGACGCCCGTGTCCACTTTTTACTGCCGAGTTTTTCTATTTCTGTTTCTTACGGCCCAAGTACCGTTGTCTACTTTTTACTTCCACTGTTCTACTTCTGCTTTTTACAGACGTGATATTATATCCAATTTTTTTAGGCACTTTTCTATAGCTGGTTTTTACTCACCCTCAAGATATTTCCACTTTTTATTATCAGCCGCTCAAATATGTTTCATTAGTTTGGCTTGTCGTCCCGAATTTTCAGAACTGCTAGTCTATCCCCTTTTCCAACTCCCCCAATTTTTTGGAGTGACTAGACACAGTAATTGAAGTACTGTCCTATTTTGAAATTTTTGAAATTCAAATTATTTCATCTAGAATACTTCCAATTTTTTGTTTTCATTTTTTATTCAGGATTGTCGTTCCACTTTGCATACTTTACTCTCCAACACAGTTTTGAATACTTCTGATTCAAAATTATTTATTCTCAAAGGCTTAAATCATAAAATTTGAGAGATGACTGATTTAATTTTTAAATGTTTATTATGTTTATGTGCAGATTACATTCTACGAATCAGTTCGTAAATTTTAGTTAATATTTTATAATTTGATGTTTGATAATCATTTAGCTCAAGGCATATTTATTTATCAGTGGCAGTCCTGCCACAAAACAGACTATTTAGTCTTGCAGAAAGCGAATCACCTGCATTTGTAAAATCCGACAAGTCGTTTTAACCTTGAAGCCTCTATTCCATTTCGAGTAGCTGTGGTTACACAGTGCACTGTACTTTATTCCCTTAGCCGATTCTCTACTGATTGGCCACACACCTCCCGCCGGATTAACCAAACCAATCCGCAAAAGCACTCAGCAGATTAACAACTAACGCCTTGTTTCTCTTTTCTTTCCTTTCAGAAAATGTGAAAGCAGCCAGGTTTTTGTCAAGGATCACCATACTCATTGTATAGACACATGTCGATCTGTGACTATGTGTGGCGAAGTTGTTGTACCCAATGAGCATCTTGATGTAAGTATAAATTTATACCAAAATTCGTAACATCGTTGGATTTTTAAACCATTAATCTGTCAAATTTTGTCAGTAAAAAAAATCAAAATTATAAGAGAAATCTTAATTCAGGGAATCTCTAGAAAGAAAACGATCAATCTATTTGTGAAATATTAGTCAAAGTAGGCGCTATGCGCTTACAAAAAAAGAATTTCGTATTAAAACGTTAATTAAGTTGTTCAAATCCAACGTCCTCTCCCCCTCCTATCATGTCCTCTCCTTTCCTATCCGATCCTTACTTATCTCCCTACCCCTACCCCCAATGTTCTTCTCCTCTCCTCTCCTCTCCTCTCATCATATCCAACCCTTATATCCCCTCCCCATCCTTCTACCCCCTCCAATACTTCTCATCTACCCCTCCTAACTACCACTTTCTCCTCCTCCCCAGCCCTGACTCTCCCCACTTTATCTCCCTTACCGACGAAAAGGTATCAAAGACGAATAGGCGTATAGCCCACCGAAACCATAAGGGTTTACGCATGGGGCTACGTAACCCTAAAATACATTGATAAATCAATTACAATGGAACTTGGAATTATGAACGGTTTCCGGCATAACTTGCAGAGGCCTTGATCCTAAATCCAGACTGTCTGAAGGTAAACAAGGCAGAGTTGCGTGAATCATTTCTGTTTGATTTGGTCGGATGACCTAACCTGATGCTTCACGGAGCAGCGCCTCCCGCGCTCCCCGAATCCCGAAACTGCCGCGGCATCAATTCTCGGAACGACGTTAATTTAGACAGCTTAAAATCAAGTTCCGGTGCATTTAATTTGCTGAGGGGCCGTCCGTAAACCACGGTACTATGTTATGGCTATTTTTATCTCTCCCTTTAAAAGGAACGTAGAAGTTGGCTAAACACGGATTTCACGTTCATTCTACGTTTTTTCGAGTTTCTAATTAAAGTTGAATTCTTAACGAAAGATTCTACAGTCTAAAGAAAAAAAATTCAACCATATTTTCTAACTTTTAAACAAATATTAACATTTTCAAAACAAAAAGGTGGTTTTTTTGAAAGACAGTCGAATTTTTTACAAAAAAGTAAATTTTGAACAATGAAAGATGATTTTTGAACGAAAAAGTATGACTTTCGTACTACAAAAAATAAATTTTCAATCCCAAAAGACGAATATTCAACAAGACAGTTGAATTATCGAACAAAAAAGAATATTTTAACACAATAGTAGAATTTCCAACAAACCAGTAGAATTTTCAGCATAAAAAGATTAATTTTCAACAAAATAGGTGAATTTTAGCCAAACAAGATAAAAAATTTAAATCTATCATAATCTATCATATAATTCTACGATAATAAAGAATTTTCAACACAAATGCGTGGATTTTCTGGCTTCTCGACCAAAAAATATCACCGTAACAAAAATGTCTAATTTTCAACAATATAATTAAATTTGCAACAAAATAGTTGAATTTTCAACTAAAAAATATCAATTTTCAACCAAAAATGGAAGTTACATTTTCAGTTAAAAAATTAATTCTCAACCAATAAAATCGAATCATCAACAAAATGGTTGAGTTATAATAAAGAAAAGGAATTCTCAATTAAAATTATGAATCTTCAACAACAAAAAAATAGTTTCTAACCAAGGAGTTCAACTTTAAACCAAGTAGTTGATTTTTCAACCAAAATGGATTAATTCTCAACAGCACATATTATAGTTGATGTTTCAACTAATAAACATTTTCATTTGCATAAAAAACTTATTTAACTGAAAAATACAAATTTTCAACAAAATAGTTAACATTTGAACTAAAGAGATGCATGTTTAACAACATACATGTATTCTCAACTAAAAAGATCAATTTGCAACCAAAAAGTTGAATTTTTAACTTAGAAAGATCATTTATCAATTAAAAATGCAATTATTAAATTTTCCACCAACTGGATGAATCTTCAACCAAAAAAGTCAATTTTTAACAAAGTAGTTGAATTTGTGACCAAAAAGATAACAAAAATATGATAGTAGAATTTTCAACCAAAAAGAATTAACTTTTATTTTTCTTATTTAGTTCTATTAATTTTAATTCGCATTTAAGCGAAAAAATGAGAAAAGGGGAAGTTTCTTGAGAATAAGGGGAAAAGAGGAGTTCTTTAAAAAAGGAGAAAAGAGGGAATATGGAAATAGGGGAAAGAGTGTGAAGTCCGAGATATGAAAGTGATTTTCAAACTTATTAATATATTTTTGAACTGCACCGTTGCAGAGACATGCTTGAGCAATTCCATTTCCAATAATCTAAAGAATGTCAGCTATTGTCAAAAATTTTTATGAAAATTCTAGTATCCGTTCTCTCAGGTGTTGAAAGAAAAACCGTAAAATGATTTTTGAAAAATTCAAAAAATTTGGGAGATATTCAAAATTGAAAATTTTGGTCTTTCTTTTAACTTTCATAACTTTAATGATTTTAATGCTATTAGGTGTATTTTTTTTTAAATTACGTTTTTTTTAATCCACTTTTTATTTACCTTATCTTTTGTAGATGGCTTGTAATGTCCTCTAAAAGCGCTATAAATATCAAAATGGGATTTCTCTTAGTTTTCGAAAAATAATGAAGAACGTACGCCGTGGCATTTTTATATTTACCGGGCTTGTAATGGACATAGTGAGCTTACAAAAATTTTGTTTTCAACCAATATTTTTCCAATACTGCGTCTTATTAGGAATAATTTTAAAAAAAGACACCTTAATATCATTAACATCACTAAATTTCTTAAAGCTCAAGAAGAAGGATGGTTTGACATGGAAATGCTCATTTAGCAAAATTCGCAATTTTTCACAAACTTTGTTAAAATTTAGTATCAGTTATCATACTAAACGTTATCTAAGTTTTTAACGTTACTTCCACTGGACCCCCCCCCCGTTTACCGATCTGAGCCCCCCCCCCCCTCCATTCGGTAATGTAGTTAATGGACGGCTCCTTGTCGTGACTGTAAACTCTCTATCAAAATGAAGCGAACTATGAAATGGCAGAAATTGCTTCGAATGTATTTCCTTTTATTAGCTGATTTTTGCGTTCCGTGACTCAACTGCTAATATTTCATAGTGCAGATTCAAAATTCATTAACAGTATGACAACTGCGTGACTTGATAAATTTGAGCATAATGATTTTCTGCTTAGATTTGATTAACTAAGGTATAATTTTATTTTATTTTATGCCATAAGGACATTTCATCAGTCAGATAAATAGTTTTGAGAATCTTAATCATTACATTTTTTTATATTGATTTTTTTTACGCAGAATAAAAAAACTGCAGTAAAAACATTGTTTGAAAATGTACGGAATCGTTGATTTTTTTATTCGAAATCACAGCATAAAGTCTTTAAATTGGAAAGAAATTAATTTGTTAATTTTTTAAGTTAAGTTTCAAATGTTCAATATTTTGACATATTTTCAAATAAAAAAATTTTATTTTTAGTCCCTGGTTCTAAAATCTTCTCATTTTGTAGGCTTGCATTTGAGATATTATTGTCTTAAATTTTCATTGTTTGGAATTTGTTCTGGATGCATTTAATTCAACATTGTTAAATTAAAAATCCTGACATTTTTAATTTTTGAATTTAATTTAAACTTTTGAAGCAAATAAACTTTAATTTAAAAACCTCGAAAAACTTTCTGTTTTAGAATTGCGCATGCAAAACTATAATTTTAAATTAAAATGACAGAAATTTTAAAGACGATAAATATATTATTAATAAGTATCATATGATGTAGTAATTAAGTCACATTCGAAGTGGTTAGTAGATTTTTTTCACTAAAAAACGTGATTTCTGTCAAAAAAATCACTGGAATATTCACCGTTCAAAATCAAAAAATTTTAAATATTATAAACCTTGAAAGCTTATAATTATTATTAAAGCATGAAAAATTATATATTTTACAATTGAAAACTTTTAAAATTAATAAATTCAATATTATTAACAATATTATCTTGCAAGACTGGTTTATTTAAGCCCCGTAGCACTGCAATTAAAACCTATTCTACTGTGCCTTTTTATTTAAAAACCCCGGTGAAACAAAAGTCTATAATCGGGTCACCCTCGTTGCTGAAGTATTATTTAAGTCCTTTAAGACGAGTACATATACCGCCAAATGACTCCACTTCACTGGGCATGATTAAAAAATAAACAATTCAAAAGTTCGGTTAAAAATGAAAGAATTCTTAAATTTGGATCTTGAGACCAAGTCGTTAAAAATCATTAATTTTCAAATTGTGCATCACGACTTTAAAAATTTAATCATTTTAATCTAAAGTGCAAAATTAATAACATCAAAAGCAATGATGAAGCATTTCCATGCTTCAAGAAGATTTTATAAGATGTCAAATTAAATTATACTTATTAACTGTCTTATTGACACGCGATAACACGCGATAAGCGAGAGAAACATAGGAGCTTCGATGTCGACAGAAATAGTTAATTCCCTTGAATTCTTTGGAATAAATTAAATCCAGAGGATTGAAGGAAACCTGGTACACATAATTAACTTCTTTTATTGGATACCAACCAAGTGAGCAAATTTAATTAAAAGTCGTTAGATTTGTTGGTTTGCTAGTCCATTGTATCTTCTTCCAACCGTGTTGTATGATTAGCTGATGCTATTGGAGGTCGACCAGGTGAGAAAATTATTAAAAGAAGTTAGATTTGTTGGTATACTGGTTCAAATTTAAAGTACACCAGTATGACAAACAACCTAAGAAGATACAATGGACCAGTACACCAACACATCTAAAAAACTAACATCTTTTAATTAATGTTCTCACCTGATCAACATCCACTAACATCAGCTAATCATACAACAAGGCTGGAAAAAGATTCAATGGACCAGTATACCAACAAATCTAACATCTCTTAATCAATTGCTACATATAATATTTGACCTCATCAAGTTTCATGCATTCCTTCGCATTTAACTTCCCAGTGGGCAGGAAATTTAAGAACGTAATTGGAACGTCCTAAAAACGTTTATTGGATAAACAAGACAAAAGACGGCATTTGAACATTTCAAAAAGTGTCCTAAGTCAGACCAAATCATCTTCTGAAAACATTTCATGTTCCAAATACGTTCTTAAAATGTCACTGGAACATTTTATGTTCAAGGAACGTTATTTGGACTGACTTAGGACGTTTTTAGAACGTTCTAATAAAGTTTCTGGGCATTTGTGCCCACTGGGAATTCTTTTGAATTTCGTACTCCTTTAAAGTCTTTAGAATCTCCTGGGACTGTCTTTGAGTTTCTTTGAATTGCTTTCAATTCTTTGAATTCAGGTTTCCATACAAATTAAAAATGATCAATTGAGTCAAACTCAAAAAGCACTTTAATTATCGTTATGATTTTATGAATCTTAAAAGTGTATCATGACGTGTATTTTACGCTCTGCCACTTTGTTTGCTTTCTATTTGAAAAGTGTAACTTTTTATTTTTATTTTTCAGGTTTGTAGAACGTGCAATGCTACCGGACATAAATGTGGAGTGGCAGAAGGAAGCGTTGCTGGTGCGGGGATCGATGGGGCGGATTTTGTATTTTATGTCTCTGCGATGCAGACCGAACGATGTCACAAAGGCATGACAGTCGCTTATGCTGCTCACTGCCAACAGGAATCTGCTCTGGATCGGTAAAATATTCACTATCCATATAAAAACATGCCTTCTTTTATAGTCTCACGTAGTGCATTTTTTCACTTATTTTATCGTCTGACAATTTCCATTTGATATGCATTTCTTTTTCAAAATAGATTCTATACTGACACCCCAGATTTTTCCTTTATATTTCCTATGTAAGCTACAAATTGAGATGCAAGAATTTCAGGATGAATGGATACAATGTGTATTTTGAAATCAGAAATAGTGATGCATATCGATCATTTTTGGACAAAATCGAGATTTGTTTGAAACATAGTTAGATGGAACTGAAATTTAACGGAGATCAAGAATTTGTAATGAAAAAAGTCGATCGAGACGAGACGATCATCTCGATTGAGTGATCGTTCGTCTTGGTGTGATGAGTATGGTGTTTAAAGTTTTAATTTAATCTGAAGAGATTATAGAAAAATTTTTAAATGATCGATATGCATCACTGATCAGAAGTGAGAATTCGGAAAAATGATAATTTGAACAAATGAAGGGTTTCCGGGCATAAAGGCGTAAGTTCCAAATTTTGGAAGTGCGTTTTATTGGCTTGAACTAATTGTTTTGCTCTAAGTCATGACTCTGTAGAAGATTATGGTCCAGTTAGATTAAGTGTGTCAAAATTCATTTTTCTTTTTTGCTTCTTTCAAGTTGCTTTTTTCATGGTTCGATAGAGCTAAGTAATACCTCAAAAGTGCTTTTTGTTAAAAAAAAAAATCAGATGCATTTAAGTTAGACCCGCATGCCCCTGGACCCTTAAAATACCCTTATTTTTCATTTTTTTACCCCTAGTTCTGTTCGATTGCCTAAAAAATCATCTCCAAATTTGAGCAAAGTCGTTTAATATTAACCTTGTCCTGAAGACCATAGCTTCCCAATGATTTAATATAGAAAAAAGGCTACTTCTTAATGCGTGATTTCCACTCGAAAATATGGTACTAACGTAACTTTTAATACAAGAGCATGTTCAGAATACTTCAGGGAGTAAGAATTGACCATAATTTTGGAATATTATCAAATATTATGACCCTCTTATGGGGCCCCAAAGAACCGCCCATAAGTGCTAATAATTCAGAGTTTCACGTAACAGTAAAGTTATCGATTACATTAAACAAATATTTTCGCAACAATAATCATGAGTGGATATATTCTAATTTTCACTCATTTTTCAGTTATGTTTCATCGTTTAAACAATGTTCATTTTTTAAACAATTTATTTCTCATAGATGTCACAAAATAGGTTTATAATTTATATGTATCAAAGGTGTTATGAGTCGTATAATAAATGCTAATAATTTTATTATTTGTTTAAATAATTTTTGAATTGTTTTAACAATAATTACATATTTAAATCTATAGTTCATCGAAAAAATAGAAAAAATGTATTTCTTTAGCAATTTTTGAACACTCTTGAATATTCTTACGTATCGTTTTGTTTATTAATAGTCCCCTTATTTTAAAATAAGTTTTCATTGTTAAAACAATTTATTTTTAATACTTATATTCCTTACTATTTTGTGGACAATCTGTCTTTTTGGTTTGAAAATTCATCACATTTGGTAAAAAGTTAATCTTTTTTTTGATAAAAATGCTACTGTTTGATTGAAAACTCGTCTTTTATTAGTCGCCTTTTTGTAGGAATTAAATTTTTTAACTGAAAATTGAACTGTTCCATTTTGGTTACAAAATTTTCCTTTTTAGTTAAACATTAAAATATTTGGTTTAAAATTTATTTAATTGGTTACAAATTCATCTATTTATTGGAAATTCAACTACGTGGTTAAGAGTTGATCTACTTTCTTAAAAATACATATATATTTTTATTTTGAAGATTCATCTTTTTGATTTAAAATGTAACTATTTTGTTAAAAATCTGTTTTTTTTTCAGAAATTAAATTTTGTAACTCGAAATTGATCTATTCCATTTTGGTTTAAAATGCATCTTTTTGAGTTAAAAATTCAACTGTTTGGTTGCAAATTTACCTATTTTTAGTTCAAATTTCAACCATTTAGTTGACAATTTTTGTATTTAGTTAAAAATTAGAAAGAAAGGAGAAAATTATTCTTATATAATATAATAATTAAAATAATTATTTTTCCCCTGAAAATTTAACTCTTCCACTTGGGTTAAAAATTGATTGTTTGAAAATGTTTATTAGTGTATTTGATTGAAAATCAGTCCTTTATGGTAGATAATCAGTTCTCTTCGTTAAAACTGATTTTTTTTAAATTTAAATAATTCGTTAAAAATTCATATATTTTATTGAAAATTCGTCTTCTCTAATTGAATACAACTCTTCTTTATTTAAAATTATTATCCTTTTTGGTTAAAAATTCAACTATGAGTGCCAACCTGTGCTAATGAAAATGAGATCAAGTTAGCAGCAATTGGAGAAATACAGATCAGATCGATTGGAAATTTTGATAAAAGAAAATTTTAAATGGTAAAAGTTACGAATGCAGGGATCGCAGTCTTTGCCCAATTCCCTTGCGTTTTCCTTTTTTAATGTCACCCTTTTCCCCTGTTCTCGTAAAACTTTGCCTTTTCTCCTTTTCTTCTTAAATATACGCTATTTGAAAATATAATTAAAAATAAATAATCTTTAGAAAAGTTGAAACTGAAACATTTTAAAACATATTTAAAATCTGTTAAACGGAAACAGAAGTGGTTACCAAATATATAATTGGAACATTTGTAAAATATATATTAATTTTATGTATGCAAAAGTGAGCAATTTTTAATCGAAAAGATCAAATTTAAATAATTAAACAATGGAATATTCCAGGTTGATCAATTGCAAAGTTAAATGTTCTAACACCTTAAACAATTTAAATTAAAATGTTCAAAATTGATCCACGTGAATTTTAAATATGTATCTGGGAGTGTAAAGCAGTTTAAAAATGTTGTCAATAAATTTTACCAATAAAAATGTTAACTTTAAAGCAAAAATATTTGTTTACTGAATTAAAAAAACAATAATAATAAACGAACTAAATATTTTTGAAATCTAAAATATTTTAGGCTCTAAAACTTGAACTATTTTTAGTTTGGGCTTAGGAGCTTACATTCAAATTATGAATTATTAGTAAGGCCGAAATGTCAAATCTTGAAAAGAAATATTTAATTATACTTATAAGTATCACAATTTGATTATTAATTACGGTATTTCTTAAAAGAGAACATATTCTTTATTATGAAAACGATTTCAAACATATAAAAATGGTTTATTCAACAAATTGTCCCTATCAGTCTTTTTTATGTATCCGTGAATGGATTTCCAACCTAAGTGTATCCATTTTTTCAAAATAAATTCTTTAATGGGCAGAACTCATTAATAAATCATTAAACACTATTTAAAAATATAAAATTTGTTATACAAAAATGATATCTTCTTTTCCACATGTAAAAACTAATGTTTTATTTTTCGGGCAGACTTTTTTTATATCCGTGAATCGATTTCCATCGAAATCAGTATGTAAAAAAAATTAAATTCTTCAACAGGCAGAAATAATTAAAGAAGCATTTACCATTATTAAAACACAACATTTCTTATTACCAAAATTTTTTTTTCTGTATGTATAAATTAAGATTTAATCTTTCCCCCGTGTTCTCAGTTTTTCGTGAAAGAAATGCATTGAAAATTTAAATGTTGTCAAACTAACTAAATCATAACAAAGAAATATAAATCTGGCTGTAAAAACATGACAATAAAGTCATGCCATTTCGAATAGAAAAGCTTCTTTTATGCCTAGGATCAACTTTATGATTCATTATGAGGCAAGTCTTGTCATAAATGTGAAGCTTATAAGTCGACATTGTTGCATTTGCATTCACTTGCAACTGCTTTTCATCGTTGTTCTTTTCTATCTCCTGATTCTTTTCATTATTTGAGGCCATTTTTCTTAATTACTACTCCCCTTCTCTTTTTATTTCCGTTTTTCTTCCTCTCTGCGTAGCAAAATCTCGTATGATATGTACAACCTCGGTGTTTATTATCGTACATTAAAAGGAACTATTGTGCGTTTTTAGTGGAAATGGCATTTTAAGATTTAATTAGAAAACGAACATACGCGCTCTATGCGCGATTATTATTATTTTTTGTCCCGCGAAATTTTTTAATTAAAATATCAGATTAATATTAATACAAAAAGGACCCCGCACCAAATGTACAGTGAATGACTTTTTGTAAAAAATTCGAAATCTAATTTTTTTTGTATTTTCGAAACTGCATCTTTGATAGATTTGGCTAAAAGTTTCACACTTTGACGATCAGACTTATCAAAAAAAAAGTTTCATGCCTAAAACATCCCAGTATGGAAAACATTATTTCTTAGTAACTAAAATCACTAGAGATTTTTCATTCAACTGCTACGGTATGAAATCACTTTCAAATAAGTAGAGGAAGCGTGCATAGCAAGAATATGTCTTTTATTCAATTTTAAGGGATGTTTTAACATCCCTTAAACATTAAAACCAGGAAAATGGCATTCCTTAATGAACAAAAAAATAAGAGATGTTCTGATTAAAATATCAGGGTAGGAAATTACTTTAAAATAAGTACAAGATACATTTACTTACTAGGATGTATCTCTGAATCACCTGCAAGGGTTGTTTTATTATCATTTAAACACTGAATCCGTAATATCGACATTTCTTAATAACTAAAATCACACGAGATTTTAAAGTGATTTTATTGATCAATGTTTTAATAAAGAAATCTCGGGTGCTTTATCCCGTATAAAATATCGATTTCCTTGTTTCGATAATTAAGGGATATTTAAACTACCCTCATAATAAATTCAAACGCCGATCTTGCAAAGAAACGTTTTTTGTGTATGTTTTAAGGTGATTTTGTAGGCTGACTATTAATACAAAAAATCTTTGGTGATTTATCCCTTACGAAATATTGATTTTAGGGTGCATAGTCTTCCCCTTTTTTCTTACTTTCCTCTTTTTCGTGTAATTACCCTTTTTCCCCCTATTCTCAAAAAACTTCCCCTATTTCCCCTTTTTTCTTTAAATATACGATATTTTAAAATACAATATTTGAATGACGCGGAAAATTCTCTGAAATTAGTAAGTGTCCCCATTATTAAATAATCATTAAAGCAATTATAGCACTTAAATAAATTATTTATGAATAAATAAGGTACCAATAACATCGCGAAATGCGTAGTACTTTTTAAGTATTAGAAGTTTAACACTTTATATACCTACCTAATTAAAAAATGGAATATTCCAAATTCATCAACTGCAATGTTAGATGTTCTAACTTGATCAATTTTTAATTTGAATTTAAGAGCACAGAAGAGTAGCGTTGTGTGATAATGCTAAAACAAATAAAATCTTTGGAGCTGAGGGAAAAAAACTTGTGGGTTGGCATTCAACATAAGTGAGAAAAAAATTTTAATCAGTAAAATTTAACGATTTCAAATTCAAAATATTTTCTATTGGTTAAAAACTTATGACAAATTTGTTATGTTTACAGCTTTTACTAGTGAACAATAATAAAAAATTACGAAATTTAAAAATTAACTTTTTGCGCAGTAATAATTTTTTTGAAAATGTGCAAAAGATGTTTTTTTTTATTGAGTCATATGCACACATTTTAGAAAAAAGTTGAATATATTGAACCTGAAATTTATTCAGCTTGAACCAAAGAAAAATTTTGTCATTTTGCTTTTTCGGAAGAAAACTTTGGTCGCGAATTAGGATTTTTGGGATTTCATTTTTTTTGCTATTTTGTGACGTTATAAAAACGAAAAACGAAAAAAAAAATTTTCCATGAATAAAAAATATTAACATGTTTCTTTGGTTCAAGCTGAAGAAATTTCAGGATCAAATCAATCCAAAAAACATGTTTTTGTACATTTTCAAAAAATGTTAAATAAGGCAATTTTTTTTTAATTTTCCAAATTTTAAATATTTTATATTGATAAAAGAGAACAGAAGATATTAACCGATTTCAATTTTTTTTCTTTACTTATTTTGGATGTTGGACTGCAAATTGTTATCCCTCAGCTCAAACGATTCGATCAATTTTAGCATTTTTACTTCGCTATACTGAAGAGTGTAGTTTTAAATTTACATTGAAATTTTAATTATTGCAAGCAAGAAATTACGAATCTTGGAAAAAAACATTTATGAGAACGATGTTAAACATATCAAAATGTTGTATTTAATTAATTTAATTTTGTTCTCTTTTTTATATCACTGTAAATGGATTTCCAACGACCTAAGCATATCCAGTTTTTAAAAATGAATTCTTTAATGGCAGAAATCATTGAAAACCATTAGAATTATTTAAAAATATAACATTTCTTATAAAAAGATTGTTTATTTTTTTCGACATACAAAAATCAATGTTTAATCTTTCCCCTATATCCCCCCTTTTCGTGAGAAAATCACCCTATTTCACCTTTTTTGAGCTCCTTTTGCGCTGTGATCCCTGTAATTTCTCTGCTTCTCTAATTAAGGGATGATTAAAAAAAACCCTTTACAAAAATTCAAAGATATATCCTAGTAAGTAAACGTATCTTGTAATTATTTTTAAGTAATTTCCTACCGGGATATTTTAATCAGAACATCTATTTTGTAGAACGCTAACGTAATCTAAAATTGTTCAAAAATTAAGAACTTTTAAGACTTAGGGATTTTTTAATTATCAATTTCAAGTAAAAAACGCTAACAACCCCTCAAAATGTAAATTATCGATACATTTTTTATATTTGGAATTTAATGATTTTTTTAATAAAACTACCAATTCTTGGCAAAAAAACACTTACGTTCCCCTATTATTGTTCAACATTGTAAGGATGAAAAGTTTGATTTTTGCAATCAAACGATTTTTGTTTAAAATAACCAATTTCCGATGAAATATCCTATTATTGTTCAATTGTTGTAAATATTTTTCAAAACCTAATTATTTTGTAATGGCAATTGCAACTTCGGACGAAAAACAATAACATAACGTAACACAAATTTTGTAAGATTATAAATCTTCTTTTAAATCTAATGTTTTTTGTTTAAAATAACCGATTACCGTTAAAAAACGTTAACATAACCTTAAATTGTTCAAAAATTGTAAATCTTCTTTGAAATCTATATAATTGTTTCCTGTAAAAACCACGAGCTTAACATACAATTGTATCGGAATTTTAAATCTCTTTGAAACCTAATCATGTTTTTACTCAAAATACCTATTCAAACTGTTAAAAAATTGAGAATATTATTCGTTTATATCAATATAACTACTTTTGGTATAAACTGCTGACTTAATCTAACATTGTTGAAAAATTAGGAACCTTTAAAATCTAATTTTTTTCAAATACCAATTTCCAGTAAAAAAACGCTGGCGAAGCCGGAAAATTATACTGTTCAAAATTTTTTAATCTTTCAAATCTAATAATTTTTTATTAAAAAAAA
>CAKNWT010188563.1:0-28117 GCA_932066315.1 Andricus coriarius
GCCTAACTAGACCCTTGCCGCATCTAGGTATAATATCTTTGATATTAGGGTGGGTCGAAAACACAAAAAATTGGAATTTTAATTTGGGACCATTGGGAAAAGGCGTATTTTCATATCACAATTTTCTGAAAAAACAACTTTTTAAAGTCGAATAAGTGTAAGGCCTGCCCCACGCGAAAAATGTAAAAAAAAAAAGTTTTTGTAATTTTTCTCTGAAAGTATTGATTTTATTGAAAAATTTTATGAAAAAAGTTTCTATATCTCGAGGAAATACATCTTTTTTGTCTTACTTATTTTTGCGTACAATCAGTTATTTTCAAGAATAATCAAAATAACAATTTAAAAAAGTGGACAATGCAGTATTTAACTAATTTTTGTTATTCCAAACAGGTAAATTCTTATTTACAGTTAGATCAGGTGCTGAATTGCAACTCTCTGGTTGTTCCAGTGATATAAAATTAAAATGGTTATACGTAAAGTCCTATCTCAGACCGCCCCAATCAGTTGTCGTTTCAGATTTGATAAAAGACACAGGAAAAGTAAGAAAAAATGTATTGTAAGTACAAAGACAACTAAAAATCAAATGCGGTTGCGAGGGTAACGCTCTAAACAACCATTCTTCACAGTTCGGCGCTTGACAGGAAAACCTAGTTTTTTCTGTGTACTTACAGTAAGTGTAGTTTTGTAAATATTAGATACAGTGCTACGATTTTTATCATGTCCAAAAGAAAAGGAACAACGGTTACTACTCCTGCAGTAAACACCTTTCCCGTATTTGAAATCGCAAAAGAATTTAGTTTTAATTGCCATTGTTGCAAAAAAGTAAAAAATATTTCGAAAAAGACAGTTATTCCATCTTTATGTCAAAACTTTGTGACAAAGCTTATCACTAATTATGAAAACAAATATAGATCTCTGTTAAAACCCCATAAGAAGAGAAAAGACAAGAAAAATCATGTAATCTACAATCAGCGATTTCAGCAGTTTGAAAAGGATTCTCAGCGCCTTTTTGATATTTGCACGTGTCACTGTCCCGAGTTCAAGAATTGTAAGTGCTTTAGATCGAAAAGAGTCCCTTCTAATGAACACGTATTTTTACTGGATCAAAGAAATGAAAGAAAATACTTTCTCCGTGGAAGCGATTTATCGGAAATAAAAAGACTGGAAGAAAGGGAAGACAGGAAGTCAAAAGAAGTAGTTCGCCTTGCAGAGGCCCAAGCGGCATTGCAAATATGAAAAGCAAGTGATGAAAATCACAGTGAATAGGAAAATAATACTGAACGAGACAAGATTGTAAGTACCGATGCGAATACTGACGAGGATGATTTCATACCCATGCAACAATTAACATTAGCAATTAATATTAACTTGCAGCAGCGACACGATCTAAAATCTGTGGCCAGGGTAGCAAATAGATTCGGAGTCTCCGATCGAGCTGCAGCTGCTCTAGCAACTGCAGCTCTGGAGTCTTATAGCATAGTCAAAAAAAGTGGACAACATTTGGCATAGAAAAAGGATCAAAGAAGAGCATATTTGTCTCATCAAGCAACCAGGTGACGAATATCTGCATCATTTTACAAGCGAAGATTAAAAATCTTGCAGTTGTTGGTTGTGGCGGAACGCTAGTTAACACAGGAAGCGAAGGTGGAGTTATCAGGCTTTTAGAGGTCACCTTAACGAAACCCCTGCAATGGGCAGTTTCCCTGTTACACTGCAATGAGTTACCTTTACGTTACCTGATTATGCAATTGACGGTAAGACTAGTGGATCAAACACGCTATCGGATTCGATAGGTAGATGATTAGAAAACTGCGAACAGTTGCCTATTGTCAGCTTGAAAATAATTAAATCAGAAGTACCAGAACTTTCAGCGGAGGGTCTTAAAGATCTTAGTACAGACCAAAAACATCTGTCTCGAATGTGATATGCAATTGCTTCTGGATAATGTCCAGTGTCTCCCTGACAAACCTGGTATTATTGGCGACTTTCATTCTTAGAGTTTATGCACCGTGCTGGTTTCTAATCAAAAGTAATCCGACAATACAATTTTCTGCAAAACACGTTTGGGAAATGACAGTCCGTTTAAAATACCTTCCGGATCACTCAAGGATGCTGGCATACGAAGTCATTGAAGGAAATCGTTTCTACGTACACCCTGAAACGATTTTACTGGCTATGATTTGTGATGATACGCTATCCGCGAGAGAAAAGGGATGGCAAATTATACTGAAAGCAAGAGACGACGAGAAAAAGAAACAACTCGTAATCCAAGAAATAAACCAACAGCAGGATAAGGAAAAAGTGTATAGAAAAAGAGGAAGACCCCGAAAAGAAAAGATCAGTCAACTTCCGTTTCTAACTCTTGAAACACCAAAACTTCAACACATTCACAGCCTCGCCAGTTCTTGCTCATATTTCTGATGATGATCTTAGATCTTTCGTTAATGATCGAAGGCTTCCCCTTGTGAATGAATATCTCCGCTTCCCATGCCACACTCAAAGTTTGGAACGATACGTCAAAGCAGTAACAGAAGCTCCTGCTTCTGTTTGTGGAGAAAAAAATCAAGATGGGTTCATAAGGACACGGTTGCGATCAAGACAGGAAATGGCGAAGATGGAAACGAAAGCAGACAACGAATTTTCCAAAAAGAAACTGAGGTAAGGAGTAGCACGGGCTGCGATGGGACTCAATATGGGTTGTTCTTTATATCACTGGATCAAGCAGAGAGTTGCATTTCAGCACCTGATCTGACCGTTGATAAGAATTTACCTGTTTGGGATAACAGAAATTAGTGAAATATTTCATTTTAAACTTTTTTAAATCGTTATTTCGATTTTTCTTGAAAGTGACTGTTCGTACGCAAAAATGAGTAAGCCAAAAAAGATGTATTTCACCAAAATCTAAAAAACTTTTTTTATAACCTTTTTGAATAAAATCAATACTTTCAGAGAAAAATTAGAAAATCCTTTTTTTTAAATATTTTTCGTGTGGGGCAGGCCTTAACATTATTGGACTTTGAAAAGTTTTTTTTCAGGAAATTGTGATATGAAAATACATTTTTTCCCGTTAGTCCTAAATTGAAATTCGAATTTTCTGTTTTTTCAACCCACCCTAGTAAATAGGCGAGAAATAAAAGTGAAATAATACATAAAATACATAATAAAAATGGTAATTTTAATTGAAAGTGACTTTCAAGCAGTAAAACTTGAAAACTTCAAAGCGTTTGGACTATTTTAGGATAAAGAATTTTCTAGAATTTCGGAAGATATGGAACAATTTTTTAGGACCTATAAGGTTTTGAGATATTTTTAAAGATTTTATAAGATTTCCGTGGATTGCAATGGTTTTAAGGGATTTTAAGGCTCTCAATATATTTTAATAAATTTTCCTTTCCTTTTCCTTTCATTTCATTTTTTATTAATTGATCCTGAGGATCAATTGATAAAATGATCAAAGGATTTGAATATTTCAATGTATTTTTTCAAATTCCTTGGCATTTTCACAAGCTTTAAAAAAGGTAAAAGAATTTTAAAAGACTTTAAGTATTTGAAATATTTTAGGTTATTTTAAAAGATTACAAGTAATTTTTAATTTATTTCAGTTATTTAATGGGATTTGAAATATTCAAGTGTATTTTTAAATATTTCCAGGCATTTTGAAGAGCTTTACACAATTTCAAGGCATTTCCAGGGGGTTTAGTAATTGTAAGGGATTAAAAAAAATGTTTATGTGGTTTTAAAGAATTTCATAGAAGTTTGGAAGATATAGAAGGATTTCACAGGATCTACAAGGTTTCAAAATATTGTAAAAAAATTCTAAGGGATTTCATAAGATTTCCTAATGATTTCAAGGAATTTTGAAAGCTCCCACGGAATTTCAATTAATTTTTCAGGTTTTCTAGAAATATCATCAAATTTCATAGAAATTCACAGGGTATAATAATATTTTAATGGATTTCAATGAATTTATTCACAAGAAGTGAGGGATATTTCGAAGGGTTTTAAACAGGGACCCGCCCGAAATTTTCTTTTCGTAACGCATCCAAAAATTACCGAATCTTTTGTTTTATTTTCGTTACGTTTTGACAGATTGGAACAAAATTAAAAACGAAATTGTTATAACGTCATATTTTACCCGTCTGCCTTTTAATATTTACATAAGATGCACAAGGATTCGTATACAAAATTTTTTTAAATTACGCGTAATTGAAAAATTTCGTCACAATTTCGTTATTTTGAATAACGGGACCTAAATCGAGTGAATAGTTAAGTTTTCGCAGTATAGAAGCAGAACGGAAATCACGAAAGTATTTTGATTTGTTTCGGTCGGGCCTCTGGTTTTAAAGATTTCAAGAGATTTTCAAATATTTTTTGCAATACATTTGGAATTCGCCTGGAATTATTCTAAAGTCTTTTAAATTCTTATGGATTCTTCTAAATGCACTCAATTTTACATAATTCAATGGATTTTTCAAAAGTTTTTTTTTTAATTCACCTTGAGGTATTTTAAACTCACCTTAAATTCTTAGACATTTCATAAAAATCTTTTAAGTTCTCTTTAATTTTTCTAAACTTAATTCAAATTTAATTCAATAAATGTTTTTCATATTTATTAATTGTTTTCAATTCTCATTTCTCATTTCACATAAATTCCTCAAATTTTCCAATTCATTTGAATTGTTTTGTAGTCATTAGTCACTTATTTGGTTAGAAATTAGTAGGATTTTAAAGATTTAAAGTTTTTTTAAATCACTCTGAATTCTTTTCATTTTTTTTGGAATTCTCTTGAATTTTTTTAATTGACTTTAATGTGTCTAAATTCACTCAATGTTTCAATGTAATTGATCCTTAAGATTTTAATCTGGCCTTTAATTCGTAGGAATTTCAGCAAATTCTTTTGAATTCCCTTAGATTTTTCAAAGATAATTTCAAATTTACAGAATTCTATTAATCTTTTTATATTTTTATATCCTTTGTTATTATATTGGTTATCCTTTAAACGCGGAAAAATCATCCTATAAGCATGACAATAAGTACCCTTGGGTCCCTATATTTTATCCCAAAGGGACTGTGAGGCCTATGTTTGTTTTTAAGAAATTATATGCACTTTACACTGATTCCTGCGGACAGCAGCTAACCACACTTGTCGATTTTTTTGCCACCATTGTTCAAAACTCTCGCCGTCTGATGGCACTGCCAACGTACTTGAATGCGCTATAGATCCATTATAGAGAGCCTATGCCATCATACTGGTACTGAAATAGTATTGTAACCAGCACTTAAATCTTAAAAGGTAAAATAAAACGTTTTCCTGCATGAAAGCGACAAAACAATGCACTTTTATTAGTTCACTAGGACAAGATGAACACCACTAACAATTTATAGCACCATCCACTTCTTTAAAACTCCCGTAATTTAACGAATATAACGGAGCGATACAACCCACGTCACGTGCAAACGACCAGGACAGTAGTACCAGCATCATAATGGAAAAAGGGTAAAAAGCTTTTAATAATGTTAGTGATTGTTACGTTCGACAAATTTATTAGTTATGTAAGCTTACATCATCAATAAATTGATCGAATTTTTCCAAATAATATCTTTTTTAAGATATTGTTAATTTGGGGGTCTCTTTTCTGCCTTATTAGTTCAAGGCGTTTCTAATTATTGATAAAAATTTTGGTACTGGGTTCTGTTGTTGTAAATAAATTGTGTACAAGTTGATGACATTTGAAGAATTATATATAATTAAAAAACAAGGTTAAACAACCACCGCAGGGTCCCACTGAGAGCAACTACCATCCAAAAATGACAACGGCTCCCAGTAGAACCGCGGTAAATCACACTTATGGTCACGTCTCATATCCGTGAGATGGGTGGTCACGGCACACTACGAAATCACAACGACAGGTCGGCGAAACCCTCGTGTGTCTTGAGAACACGAAGTGACCAAGGATGACAGCTTTCTGCATCCACCTCGCAAGTTCCTTGGCATATTTTTGGCACGCGGGTATGGTCTTGAGGTTACGAACCAGTGATAGTTTCGCACCTCCGAGTGCACCTATCACAAGGACAATTACTTCTACCGAATATTTTGAGTACAGTCGTTGCAGCGATAATATATAATATAATATATATGGGACATTTCATGTCAACCGGATCACCTGTACTCCCGAAATTTGGGTTGATGGATTTTCATGCTTGGGGCGTCAAAATATTCGTATAGTGAAGTCCTTTCTAAAAAGTTCTGGCCTTTAGAAAAATCCAATATGGCGGATCAAAGATGGCGCCTACAAGACGCATCTCACTTTAATTACGGAGAAAGTGTAATAAAATTATCGTAATTAGTAAAAATATATTTTTCTAATTACGTGTAACATCACACTGTGGACCATAAACCATATCATGATCACAAATAGTTTTGGGTCATTTTTCGGAACTGATATGGTGTTCTTAGGGAGTCTGAATATTATTGCAACATTGAAATGGCAAAATCCAAAATGGCGGACCTAATATGGCTTGTGAAATTACCTTTTAATCCATGTATATGGCTGCATCCCGTTTCGTAAAAACTGTTGGTATGTGGATTTTTCATGACTCATTTCTCATTTATTGCTTGAATGCCAAAATTCATCCAATATGGCGGATAAGACTTCTGACAGAGTTTAATTGGAATTATAACATGATATTTTATCTTTATTGTAGCTATTTATAGTTTTATGACTGATTGATGATTTTATTCTAAATAGGTTGAAGGAGCCACATTCGATCCGCCATTTTGGATTTTTCTATTTCAATGATGCAATAAGATTCAGAGGCCCTAAGAACACCATATCAATTCCGAAAATTGACCCAAAACTATTTGTGATCATGATATGGTTTAGGAGGGATTAATGTCGGCCATGTTAGATCCACCAATTTTTTCGCATTGTCTAAGGTACATTTAGAATTTATGGTCCAAAGTGTGATGTTACACGTAATTAGAAATATATATTTTTACTAATTACGATAATTTTATTACACTTTGTCCGTAATTAAAGTGAGATGCGTCCTTGTAGGCGCCATCTTTGATCCGCCATATTGGATTTTTCTAAAGGCCAGAACTTCTTAGAAAGGACTTCACTATACGAATATTTTGACGCCCAAACATGAAAATCCATCAACCCAAATTTTGGGAGTGCAGGTGATTCGGTTGACATGAAATGTCCCATAAGCAGTTGCGGACAATTGTCCAGGGATGGTCCCAAAGGAATAACCCCTAAGCGGAGGCATAACAACCGTGCCGAAAGCTGAATGGCACCTGCGTGAAGTGTCTCAAACGGTGACTCTGGGATACCGGGCGACTTCTCAGAGTATGCAGCCTTATTCTTGCATGCGGGGCTGTACAAGGATGGACGAACCCTTTTCCCTAGCTAGACGGAGTCAATGCGATGGACTGGCAGAATCTCATTACTTTTAAGTGGACGAATCAACTCAGGGACTCAGGGAGTGCTATGATACCAGTGCCGTAAAAGCGACAGAGATGGTAATAAAGTACTCTTAGTGCCGCATTGTGTCTTTGGATGTAGGTCGTTCCCGCATGAGTTGGACAACTAGATAGTATGTGTTCTAGATGCTCGGGGTGTGCATGGCACGCTCTGCATCTATCATAGGGAATGTGTTTGCTCAAAATGTGGCGACGGAATGCTAGAGTGGAAATGACACCGTCTTCACATGCTAAAATGAAACCCTTTGTGCCCGACTTCAATCCGGGTGATTTAAGGAAAGCAAACGTTAGCTCATACGACATCGACTGATCCTCCATACTTCTGTGGAAGATGCCGTGCATCCTCTTGCCGAAGAGCTGTTCGCGGAAATTTTTCTCCTGTGCTTTCTCAATTCGGGCCTTCAGGAGTGAGCACTCGAGATGGATAGGATTTTATGCATTTTGCTTACCCCTAAAATTGAAATCAAGTCTGAGTGTTTCAGCAGCCTTCTCCGCTGCTTTGTACAGAAACGCCCCTTTGCCCACTTCTTCCTGTTTCCTGACCATTTTAAGAAGAGGGTCTTGTCCATTTGCGACTATGTGCTGTAACCAGAATAATCCTGTTGTGAAGACATTTAAGATTTAGTATTCTGCGACCACTTTGACAACGTGAGATGTAAATTCGCGGAACAGAAGATTTTAGGCGCATGCTTTTGTTCATGTTCATAACCTTTCGGGACCCGATTCGAGGTATCTGAGCTCGTCCTTCGTCCACGGAACTACTCTAAATGAATAGAGTACCACTGGGACGGCAAGCATGTTCGTCGCAGATACTTTGTTCCTCGCCGACATTTTGGAAGACCATATCCGTCGAATGAGACGTTTCTATATGCATCGGAGTGTATCCTTTATAGATGTCACGTCCTGAATGTGGCTCTGTGGCACGTCCAGATATGTATAGGTCTCTCCAGCGCCAAGGCGTCGTATATCGCTTCTGTCGACGAGATCAGAGTCTTCGGGGATACCATGAAGTTTTCCTTTTTTCAAATAAACCTTGGCGCATTTCTCTAACCCGAACTCCATTACAATCTCTCGAGTCTACTCTTTGACAATTTCTACAGCTAGGTGTAGTTTCTCTTTATGTTTGTCATAGATCTTAAGATCATCCATGTACAATACATGAGTGACCTTATGCTTTCGATTTCCGGGTTTGCTGCAGAGGTACCCTTCGGAATGGCGAAGTGCGAGAAATAGTGGCAATAATGTGAGGCAAAAGAGTGGAGGGCTCATTGTGTCGCCCTGAAACACAGCTCTCTGAAAGGTGACACGGTTAGTGATCACCCGATGTTTTCCAGATGAAATAGTAAGTCTGGTTTTCCAAAGCTGCATCATTTTCTCTAAGTACCTCACGATATGTGGATGAAGCTTTAAGCTTTCCAACAGACAGATGAAATGTCTGTGGGAGGTTGAATCGAGTGATTTCCTGTAATCAATCCAGGCCATCGATAGGTAACGCTGATAGAATGCTACGACTATACAGACACATCTATCGATGAGGAGGTTGTCCCGGCATCCTGCTATGCCTTTCTTTGAGTTGCGTTGTTCGTACATCTCTCGCCACACAGGTCCGATTGTCCGAACAACCCTTTCATTTAGGATAGCTGTGAAGATCTTATACAGTGTGTTCAGACAAGTTATTGGCCTATAATTCTTAGGGTCAGCTAAGTTGCCCGTCTTCGACAGGAGCACTGTGCGCCCTTCCACTAACCACTCCGGAATAAGCTCTTCCAACTTTAGATATGAGGTATAAATGCGGGCCGGATGGTGGTGGGTTGAAGGATACTTCTTCCACCAGAAGGTCTTGATACCATCTGGTCCCGGAGCGGAATAGTTCTTTATGCCTCTTAATACTTTTTTCACCTCCTCGGTAGTGATAGGTGGGCATTCCTCCTCAGTTGCTGTGAGGGCACTGCACAGCTCCTTAAAGCTATTTATATTCTTCGAGTGTTCTTTCAGTGGATGAGTGTCATGACGGATCTGCAGTTTACGCGCGAACTGTCGAACCTTGTCAGTGAAAGTCCTAACAGATGTTATGAAGTAAATGACACACTGAATGCGGAACGCGTATTTCCTTGCCCAGCCTATCTTTTTGCTGAGTTGATGCATTCTTCTTTTGGTCTTATGATGAACCGTTGGTGTCTTTTTACGGTTTGCATCGGCCAAAGCTCTCGTTGCATTATACACACTGCAATTGATAGTCCAGAGGTCGGATTCTTCCGAGAAATCTCCACGAAGCTCGTCTTCCAGTTCAGCCAGATGTTTTGGCTTGTGAGAAACCTGAATGTTGATGTTTCTCCGGGTCTTCAAGCATCGCTCTTCCTCTGTTGGATGCGTGCTCGCGGTTGGCCTCAGTGCCACCTCTCTTTCTCTGTTGTTGGCTTGTTCTAGCTGCGGTTAAGTAGGGGCTCCGCTTATATAATCCCTTCTTCGCAGTGCGAAGAACTCTGGGTATTTCTCGCACCACAGAGTATGCAGTCGCGCCATGTAACATTTTCGTTCATGGGCCATACTGGTATCGTAGCCAGGGACCCGTCCGAAACTTTTGTTCCGTTACGTTACGTTATCCAAAAATTTACCGAATTTTTCATTTCATTTTCGTTACGTTCTGAAAGATGGGAACAAAATTAAAAACGAAATTGTTATAACGTCATATTTTACACGTCTGACTTACAATATTTACTGAAGATGCAGTATGGAAACAGAACGAAAATCACGAAAGTATTTTGTTTCGTTTCGGTCGGCTCCCTGATCATATCATTCCAGCAGGTCGTCCCTGAGTCGATCCGTCCACTTAAAATTAATGAGATTCTGCCGGTCCATCACATCGGCTCTGTCTTGATTGACTCCCCCATCTCTAGGATAGTCGGCATTGATGTCCGACCCATTGTCGGGAGCCGTGCGCGTTCTATTTTTTTTAACCGCACTTACTACAACTATGTTTGGTGTTATCATTGCTGTTCCCACGAGCAGCTAGGGAAAAGAGTTCGTCCATCCTTGTAGAGCCCCGCATGCAAGGATAAGGCTGCATACATGTATTATATATATATAATACACGTGTATATTATACATACATGTTTATTATCAAACAGCACATATTAAAGGAATACAGGGAATATATCGGTCGTGTGTGTGTGCGTGTGTCAGTGTGTAATAATGCTGGCACATTACCAATTGCTGCAAGAAATCGGATGCACTTTGCTTATAAACTACACCCGCTTATAGGAGGCAAGTTCGAAATTCTATTTTTAAATAATTGTCTCTTGGTTTGACTTTTTTAACAATTCAATTAATATCCCCGGATCAATGAAAATATTACTCGTTTCCCGGATATTAATCTACCCACAGGCCTTCGTCCCGAGCTCTGGGAGTACTTGATTCCTGCGTCAAATGAAATTTTTTTTATCAGAAACGACTCTAAACTCACACGTTCTATTTATTTATCCGTTTTTATTTATCTTTAGTCAGCACGGAATATTAGTGAATAAGAAGAATGGGAAAACTAGTATCCTTTCCCGGATTAAACAGACTACTTCTTTTCAGTTTTTCCGAGTTTAATTTAACTTCCGAACCGAGAATTTAACAAATAAAAAAGTTTCAGAGAAAAACTACCTTGAAATTAGTACCGACGGAATCTTTACGTTGTATCCGATGCGCGGTCAACGTAAAAACTGATTTTTTAATATGATTGAATTATTGTCGTAGACTCTGATTTAGTGGGTGGGAGGGGCACTGATTTCGGCCGTCGAACTCCTGTGGGCGACCGTTTGGTCGTATTTTACAAAATTGCATTTCTCATGCCCGATCGGTGTTCTTCGACGGTACTGCTTCCAATAATTCAGTTACCCGTCATTAGTCATTCCACTCATTTCTGAAAGTCAGTGAACTTACATTTTCGCAGCTGCTTGTAATTTTAAAGACGTACAATTCAAGTTTATAAGGATTTTTATTTGTTGAAATCCGTACTGTTGCCAAAGTCTATAAATTAGTGATATCGCAAATGATTTGCGTTGATGATTTATTTGAAATTTTTATTTAATGACATTTTTCCTTTTCATCCTTTCTTCGCTCTTTTAATTAATGAAAAATTTCTACTAATGTATTTGTTCTCTTTTAACTCCTATTTTTAAAGATTCTTTTATTGTTCCTAATTTCCATTCCTGGCTGTTGATCTTTTGTTGTTCAAATGTGATGTTGGGAGTGTGAGTGTACACACCAGCGCCTCAACAGCTTAGTGTTTAGTGTGTGTGTGTATATTCAAGTGTACACACGAACGCCTCAACAGCTTAGCGTCCCGGGTAGGCTGGCTCCCACTGGGCCACGGCACCAGCAGACAGTGGGATGAAATAAAAAAAACAAGGTTCAAAATTACTTGTAGAATGCAATTCTTGACCGATTTTGGATTGTTTTTTGGAAAAATTTAAGCATTTAGTTTTGAAGAGATTTATGTGGCCCGATTTTTAACTTTTGTCTGTTTAAACATTTCTTCCTGTGTTCAGCATCGCTGGACTAGATGCGCAGCAATATTTGAAAGCTACAAAAATTATTATCTGGTAAAGGTAATTGTTATAAATAAATAAAGTTAACAAATAATCTACATTATGGATTTTTCGTTTTCAAAGTATACATTTTTGCGTTCGAATTACTTACTTTTACTGACAAAAAGATACTCGATCATGAAAATTTGTCATCCGGTATTATTTATTAATTTTATAAGAAACTGCTTAGTGTGGATATTTGAAGGCAGAGAGAAATAGTTTTCATCTTAATTTTCTTTAAATTATGTTTTCAGTGATGTTTAATGGTAAAAATTTGTTCATGAATTTTATAAACAAATGCTTAGTGTGGACATTTAGAGGCAGAGAGAAATAGTCTTTTCGCTTAATTTTGTTAAAATTATATTTTCAGTGATGTTTTTTGATAAAAATTTGTAATTCGATATTTTTATATTATTTTATAAACACATGCCCAGTGTAGATATATAAAGGCCGAGAGAAATAGGATTTTCTCCTAATTTTGTTAAATTTATATGTTCAGTGACGTATAATGATGAAAATTTGTAATCCGAAATTTGGTATTGATTTTATAAACAAATTATGTAAACCAATGCCCAGGGTGGACATTTTAAGTCAGAAAGAAGTAGTTCTTTCACTTAAGTTTCCTTAAATGATGTAATCAGTGATAGTCAGTGATGAAAATTGCTCATCTTATATTGTTTAATAATTTTTTTTAAAATTCTATAAACAAATGCCGAATGTAGGCACTTACAGTGATTTTTACTCTTGAAAATTTGCCATTTGATATTCTTTTTTAGTTCTATAAACAGATTATAAGAAGAATAGGTGTGGAACTAGAGCGAAAAAGCGAATGTTATATTGGATTACAAATTTTAATCATTAAACATTATTGAAAACATAATTTTAACAAAATCAAGAGAAAAGACTATTTCTCTCTGCCTTTAAATGTCCACACTGGGCAGTTGTTTATGTAATTTGTTTATAGAATGAACAAAAAATATCAGATTACAAATCTTCATCATCAAACATCACTGACAACATAATTTTAACAAAATAAAAGAAAAGACTATTTCTCTCTGTCTTTAAATGTCCACACTGGGCATTTGTATATGTAATTTGTTTATATAATGAATAAAAAATATCGGATTAAAAATTTTCATCATTAAACATCACTGGCAACATAATTTTAACAAAATTGAGAGTAAAACTATTTCTCTCTGCCTATAAATTTTCAACACTGGGTATTTGTTCACCTAATTTGTTTATAAAATTAATTTAAAATATCGGATTACAAATTTTCATGATCGAGTATCATTTTGTTATTAAAAGCAGGTAATTCCAATGCAAAAATGCACATAAATCTCTTCAAAACTGAATGTTAAATTTTTTCGAGAAAAAAATTCAAAATCGGTCAAGAATTGCCCTCTACAATTTATATTAAACCTCTTTTTTTATTTCATACCACTGTGCGGCACACCGACGAATTAAAAAGAGGAAGTACATAACGGGCCTGGTCTAGAATAAGACGTGAAATTCCAATGTAAATAGTATTAAAAATAATCCTTTCACTTTAATTTTGATGTTTTTCCTTTTGTAAATTAGTTTTCCTTTGCCATTTATTAAAATATTTTTGAATAAGTCTCAAGCCACAGACTTAGCTCAAATTGACGCCCAACGTAGGGCATGAGAGAAAAGATAACACACTTTTCATCCCATCTTTTGGTCCAAACGCTCCCCTTATAATCAATGCCCCCTTCACTTAGAGTACGCATAATTCTCTTCGAAAAAAATACTCTCACTTCTGGGGGTGCATAAGCACCCATTGGCGCCCATGCTTCAAAGTACTTCGACATGGACTTTTCGGTCCCTGAATCTAGAGTTTAACCAAAAGGAGTATCTCTACCTTGGACATATTTTCCAGAACACGCACTTTTTGACAAACCTACCCTCTGTGGGAAACCTACCCCTTGGACAAAATCAAGCCCCTGTGGGAATCCCTCCCTTTGTGAATCTACACACTTGCGTCGATATCTGAATTAGGAGTTCAATCAACAGGAGTATCCCCATCCTGGACATATTTTCCACGGCACGGACTTCTCTTCGAGCAAACCCCTTTCCGCCTACAAGAATTTAAGTCCTGCTGTAAACATGGCCACCCCCTTAAAAGAACCTACCCCTATGGGAAATCAAGGCTCTTTAAGAAACCCTCTACCTGTAAAGAACCAGCACTCTACCGGAAAGCCATTCCTTGAACAAAAACAAAGCCTTGTGAGAAATATGCAACCCCATTTGGAAAACCTACCACTTGAAGAAAATCAAGGCCCTCTTGGAAATCCGCCCCTTATAAATAATTTTCCCCTTACAAATAATCAGGGTGTCTACTAACCGTGAATTAGCCAGGAATTAAAATAAAACCGGGAATTAACCGGGAATACAAATTCCAACCGGCAATCACATTTAAAGTTTTCGAAAATGTGATTCGTTTTATTAATCGTGATAGCAAGATAAATAAATGTGAATATTTACTGTATAAAATCATATAAATGGATGGTGAAATTCAAAAGTCGCGCGAAAAAAAAGGTAAATAAGATTAGTGTATCGAAACGATCGACTCGCAACTCGCCCATCTGATTAAATTCAATGAAGAAAACTTTACACTTCACAAAAATAATGAAGTGGAATGTGCGCTGCCTCGTAGTGCCGGTTGGTGCCGGTTCGATGATTTGGATCTTTGGATGTTTAATTTATAATTTGGTAAGTTTTTGACTTTGTATTCTTCAATACATATATTATGTTAGTGTTATAATGATGTGTTCATTTTTTGCTACTAACATGACTGTTGAACATGATTCAACACACTATTTAATGCAAACCGAAGTTTGTCTGAGGGTTGTTGATAAAATATATTTTTTTATGGTGGTTCAATGAATACAAAATTCAGAATATGTTGCAAATTTTTAAAGCTATTTTTAGATGTTTGGCGATTGATTTTGAAAATTAAAAGTGAAAGATTTGGAATCATAGATAATGTATTTTAAGGTTGAGGTTAGGCACGTGAAAGCTTGGGGTTGATGAGTGCAGATTCTCAGTGATGGTTTGAGCTCTAAACAAATTGCATTATCTAAGATATATAATAATTATTAATTATTATGAGATTCTGCTTTTTTCAGCAAGAACTTTTCAATTTGAACCGTTTCATAATTCTCGAATTTCTTATTTTTTCTGAACTACTTTATTTTGTTAATCGCTTAAGATTATTGGTGAATATTATACTTTAGGGTTCAGTAAACATAATTACAATTAGATTATAATGGCTTTAAACGTTTCAACACACGACTGGTGGCCCTCTTTAGATATTTATTTTGAAATTTTTTGTAGACATTTGGGAAACATAATATAATTTTCGTGTCTTCATTATCTGCATAGAGTAAGTTAGAATCACCGTTGTTATTATTATAAAGATATTTGGTTAATTATAAAATTTATTTATTTTATACTAAGCGTATTTTACATTAAGTATGTTATAAATACATTTAATTATAATTAGATTTTTATAATAAAAAATTGAAGGTAGTTTTTTGTAATCAATTTGTAACGATTAATCTCTTATACTAAAGATATTAAAAATTATATCTAAGAATTATTTACGAATTAGAACGTAAAGTGAGTGAACAAAAAGACATAAAATAATCCACATGTACACCTGGCATAAAGGAAATAACCACAGTATAATTGACTTCATTATTGCGGATGAAAGACTAAGAGAACTAGTAAAAAATACAAGGGTCATGAGGGGCTCTGAATGTAATACTGACCATTACCTTCTAGTCTCCAAAATAAACTTAGGAGGGCGATCGAGAACGCATAGATAGGGCAACTTGGGAAGCACTTATATGCAATAAAGGTATAGAAGGCGCATAGACTATAATACGGGATATAATTGTTAAAACTGCGACTGAAATGTGTGGTACGGCGGTTGTAGGAAGAAAGTTTGGCGATGCATGGTGGAGCGATGAAATTGAGGCAGCCCGATAAGAAAAGGAAGAAGCGTACAAGACAACGTTGGACATCACAGGTCTTAGCGATAAGGAGCGAAATAGGCTCAAAAATTATTACAGACACAAAAATAGAAAAGTTAAACGACTAGTCAAGGAGAGCAAAGATAAAATCAGAACAGAAGAAGAGAAGAGAATATATAACGACTTTTAAGGAAGCAAGAAACTATTATTCAAAGGGATAAAGGAAAGTAAAAGTACAGAGTTTGTGAGTACGAGAAATAGCAAAGGCGAAATGCTTTATGATACAGACGGGATATTAGACGCTTTAAAAGACTCTTTTAAAGAATTATTAGGAGGTGAAGATACAGGGCAAAAGAACTGCGACATAGAACATAATGAATTAGAAAACCCAATTGAGAAAGTCTGTGTCACTGAAGTTATTGATATAATTAAGAACTTAAAAATCGGTAAAGCTGCTGGTGTAGACACTATTAACGCTGAAATGCTTAAATACGGTGGCGAACTTATACCTCACAGGCTGTGTGAAGTGATAAATTTATGTATCGAGAGAGGGAAGTCCCAGGCGAGTGGAGAAAAGCGATTATCCTACCAATATACAAAAGGAAAGAAAATAAAAGCAACTGCAATAATTACAGAGGTATCAGATTATTAAGTACCGTAAGTAAAATATAGTCAAAAATACTTATCCGCAGGGTAATGAAAATAACAGTAGAAAATATATGGGAAGTCCAAAATGGATTTATGCCATGAAGATCTTGTACGGATCAAATATTCAGCTTAAGACAGATCACAGAAAAAAGTTTGAAAGTAGGAAAGAAAGTTTTTTGTGCATTTCTTGACCTAGAAAAGGCATTTGACAAGGTGGATAGAAGTAAACTTTGGGAAGTCCTCAAAAAGTACGGAGTCAATGGATGGCTCCTACAAGCGATAAAAAAAATATATGCAGGTAGCAAAGCGAGTGTAAGGGTTAATGGGAAATTGAGATATTGGTTCGATATTATGCAAGGCGTTAAAAAAGGATGCATTATGTCCTCATGGGTCTTTATCATATTTATGGACAAGTGTCTAAGAATGGCCCTCTTCGATGAAAAAGGTGTAGATCTCGAGACAATGAGGGTAAGTGGGTTAGCTTTAGCAGATGACAAGGTTGTTATAGCAGGATCAATCAAAGACTTTCAAATAATGTTGAGCAAACTAAGTACAAGCACGAAGAACATAGGCCTCAAAATTAACGTAAATAAAACCAAAATCATAGTGTTTAAAGGAAAAGATGAAAAAACAATGTGCAACATTGTCCTAAATGATGTGAAACTAGAACAAGTTAATAAGTACATACATATATCTAGGTAGACTATTCTCAAGTGACGGGAAGATAGATGGGGAGTTTGATAGGCGCCTAAACGAGGGTCGGAAGGTTATCGGTAGAACTGGGTCCATTCTCAGAAGTAAAAATGTATCAACAAAAACTAAAATGGCAATACATAATTCTATGTTTGTACCGACTGCTATACGGTAGCGAGACGTGGACCTGTCAAGAAAAGGATAAGCGTAAAATTAACGCGACTGTCATGAAACCTCTGCGCACAATCTGCGGGAAAACACTGATAGACAATGTGAGAAACAAAATAGTCCTCAAAGAATGTGGTGCAAGAGAGACAATAGTTGATACATGGGAAAGAAATTATTTGAGATGGTTCGGACATCTTGAAAGAATAAAAGATGAACGTCTAACGAAACAAGCGTATAAAGGTAAAGTAAATGGCAGTATGCCAAGAGACAGACCGCGGAAATAATGGTTAGAATGTGTGAATGAGACCTTAATCCGAAAAGGCATAAGAAGCCACAGAAACAGGAGAGCTTGCATGAAAAATGCATGGACGTGAAGGAAGCTCGAGAAGTATGCCAGGACAGAAAAGTGTGTTGACAAATAGTTTATAAAAAGAATGTGAGTAGAATGAATGACGCCTCGAACAAAAGACCTTCGATACTAATGGGCCCAAGTGAGAAACCTCACATAACAACCTTGTGAAGCTCTTCACTTGGGGTGATCGCTAGTGAGATTGATCAGCAACGTGGGTCGGAGCAGTGTTGCGAAACGAACGTGTTATTTAAATAAATAACACGAAAATTCTAGATCAATCTAAAAAAAAAGCTATACTTCCTTCCCAACACTACTACTTTCCAACAGAGCGAGTCACCCCTACCCCGAAAAGTAAATGGCTTAATAGTATAATAATAATCTCTTATACTAAAGAAATTAAAAATTATATCTATGAATTATTTACCAATTAGAATTCCAAAATTAATTAACCAAATATATGTTTATAAAAAACCATAACTGTCGTTTTATCTGAGTCTGCGCAGTTAATTAAGACATCGAAATTGCATTATGTATTCGTATTTGTATACCTTTTTGAGAATAAATAACTGAAGAGGTCCACCAACGTGTGCCGAAGCGTCTGAGGTAATTTTAATTGAATAGTGTTCATTTTCACTCGAACCTCAAGCCTAATTTTCGTCAATAGTCTCAATCGATTTTATTATTGAGGGCCAATACTTGAATTATTTGATTAATAATGCTTAACATTCTTTATATTTGTCCTGTATAAATTATCCTTTTATGTTAATTTTCAGATTCATTCACCAGTTCTCTACAATGAAGAGCCAGACAACCTTTCGATTGGCTTGGAAAACTGAATTTTCATGGGTGAAACAGGAAAAGAAAGCCTTTTATGCTCGATGTACGATATATAACAGGTCATTTTTCTTTTGAATATATGGGTCGTACTGCGCTTACAAGTCATACTAAAAGTAAAAGACATGCGGATTTAATGGATTTTGCTGAGAAGTCAGTGTCTATTCCAGGCTTATGTTCAATGAATTCGTCACATAGTTCTGCATATTTCAAAGAACTTTCCTCTGCATCTACTGCTGAATCAGTAATTCCAGCACAACCGTCTTCTGTGTCCTCTCCATAGGCGGGAAATTGTTCGCGAGATGTATTGCCTAATACTCGTTTGTCACAACATTTTCTTGTCTTATATGCAACTAAAGATAGCGTGAGGGAAGCGGAAATCTTATGGTGTATAGAATCATTAATGAATCACAATACTTTGCGCACTGCTGAAAGCAATGTTTCTCTTTTTTCGAGAATATTCCCAGACAGTCAAGTTGCAAAGAATATGAGATTACATAAGGACAAGATTGCGTACAGCACCGTTTACGGTATTGCTCCATTTTTCAAAAAAATCTCATGAACCAAGTTAAGAGTCTCAAACATATTGCTATGGGCTTCGACGAGGCTTTAAATAAAATAGCACATAAAAGTCAAATGGATGTGGATGTTCATTTCTGGGATAATAATAAAAATCAAGTCTGTGCTCGGTACTTGACATATGTTTTCCTTCACTATACGACAGCGACTGATCTCCTCGGCGGACTTACAACAGAACTAAATGAAATCGATTCCAGAGAATCTTGCAGGTGTTGATGGAGGGTCCTAACGTTGATTGGAAGCTTACAAATCTGTTCAATTCGGAGCTACGACCCAACATTGATTCACCCCAACTGCTGGAATTAGGCTCGTGTGGTCTTCACGTGGTTCATTGATCTTAAAAGACATGCCCTACAAAAGCTAAATGGGGTGTAGTTTAATGTTTAAGAGCAGGTTACGGGATCCGTGGAATTTCCACTGGAGTTTTACCCGGTTTGTTGGATTGACAACTCAAAAGTTTCACGAAGAATACAAAAAGTTCTACCTTTGAAAAAATACGTGAAACACGTTCAAGCCACGAATAAAGCACCGACTTGTAACAGCTTTAACATCGTTGCAGAAGTGTTAAAAGATAAACTTTTGCCAGCGAAACTTGCCTTTTTTCTATCACTCGCTGAGGATTTAGAACCATTTCTAACTGAATATCAGTCGGATGCACCATTCGCAACATTTTTATACGATAGTCTGACGCTCTTAGTAAATAATTGTGTGACACGTTTTGTCAACGAAGACGTAATGGCAAAAACGCCGTTGCACCGCAATGATGTGATGAAAAAGTTGGACAAATTATATGTTAATCTGATGTACGCAAAAGACATTGATCTTGGTTATGCCACTAGTGATGCCTTGGGAAAATGAAAAGGTGCGAGCATTAATGAAACACTTCAATTCAAGCAAAATTGCAGGAATTGTCTTCAGTATCTTGTGTAAAAAATACTAGAAAAATCACCTTTGAAGTATCCCTTGACAGAAGCTCTGACTTGTCTAAATCCGGCAAAAATATCTTCCTCTGTCAAATCAGCAGAAAATCAGTTGCGCGTAGCCTTAGATATTATCTTGAAGGCGAATCTTCTTTCTGCTGGTGTTCTTCAGAATGCCGATCGGGAATACAAAACGTTGGCAGATCCCTACGTAATCGAGCAAATGAAACTGTTCTCACTAAAGGATGCAAGATTAGATGACTTTTGGATGGAAACTCCTTCAAGGCGACCAGAAATAAAAGAAATAGAAGAAACGCTTGTGTTACATCGAATCATACACGAAGCCGCAAGGAAATCAGGTAGTCTTGAATCCTTGACCATCTCTGAGGAGTTAATTCTTTCAATGAGGAATGCCCATGGAAAATGGAAGGGTGCTTTGAAAAAGTAGAAAAAGTAAACGACCGAAGAAGAAAAGGCTAAAGAAAATAAGAGGAAGATAAAAAGAGAAGAAAAATATCTGAAAAGTAAGAAAGATAAGTTGCTGGCAGAAACGGGTAAACGAATGACCTCTATTGATGAGCAATTAAAGAACCTACGAGAATGAATCTTTTTAGTTTTTGCCTTTCGAGATTTTGTATTCGTAGGCTGTGCCTTCTACAATCTACATGCCTCTTAATTTATCAAGGTGCAATTGTACATCTTCTTATTTAACATTTTTGTTAAATGCTCCTTAATACCTGAATTAGTTTTTACATTATTTTAAATCATGTTTTTTAATTGTAAGTCATATTCAACATGCACGGATTTCTATTTGAGTATATCATTCTCAAGTATTCTACGATATAAGTTGTGCATTCTCTCATAAAATTACACATTGGCAATAATATTATATTTCGAACGTTTCCTAAAACAAAGTATCTTGATTAAACATTTAGTTAAAAGCATACCAAAAACACTGCTTTTGTGGTACGTACTACTGCGTACTTGTGTATTGTATATTAACAAATGGGTTTATAATTTGGAAAAATGGTGCAGCATCTCTCTTTTTTTCTCAAAGTGTGTAAATTTTAGGCAAAATAAATTACTAAAATACTATTTTTGTTTAAATATAATGAGATATCGCAAGACATAAAATTATAAATAGGAAAACCTTATGTTAAATGCGTTTTATTAGTGATTCTAGTAACAGGAAATTTGATATTTATAACCGGGAAATAGCCAGGAATTTGGTGGCCGGAAAATCGTAGACAACCTCAATAATTCGCCCTCAAGCTCCCCAGGTCGTCAAGAAAATCGGGCCCTCTCGTCGTTTAGCCTACTTACTGACCCAAGCGTCAAAGATGACTTGTGATCCCCAATGGATACCCCTGCTATCCAGATCACCCCAAGAGTCGCCGCTACCATCGAATTGCGATCCCCAATGGGTACCCCTGCTATCCAGATCGCCCAAGAGTCGCCCTCGAATCGGGTTATAACCCATTGCCTTGTTAGGCACACAAGACCTTCTGGTTTCTCCGATCCGTCGGGGGGCCAAGACGGATTTGTTAATCACGTTCTTGCAAATCCCTCCGGCCCAGGAACGCCGTAGAGGGCGGACTCTGAAAAGGCCGCAGACTGATCTGTTGATCCAGACTTTTGACAAAGACCCTCTCGCCCAGTAACGCCCCAGATAATGCAAGACTCTCCGGAACAGGAGTTCCGTCAAAGGCGGCCTAAAAAAAAGCCCCAGATGAACCAAGACCCTCTGGTACGGGAACTCCGTCGAGGGCGGCCTCCACAGTGGTCCCAGATCGACGAAGACCCTCCGGCTCAGGAACGCCATCGAGGGTGGCTTTGCAAGAGGTCCTTAAGCCAAAATACGTCCCTTCGGTCCAGGAACACCGTCGAGGGCGGCCCAAAAAAGGCCCCTGACCGCTGTTCAGCGGAAGACGTTTCAGTTCCAGCACTCCTCCATGAATGAGAACGCAGAAGAAGCAATGCCTGAACATCCGTCCACGACTTGTAATACAACCTCTGACTGCGACTTGGGTTCAAGTTTCCGTTTTGTGTAAATAGTAGAAATAAGATTTTAAGTTCATTTCGTAGCATAATTTCATGTTGTAAGTTTAGATTGAACCACTTTTTAACCAGCTGATGTTGGAAAGACTCAGTCAACGAAAGACAATGTGGATTGATGTCCGCTGAGTATATTTATAATTATAAATTATACTCAACCAAAATCCTAAATTCATCTTTCTTTCGTTGACTAGGCATTCTAACCTCAGCTTATGTCTTTCTGGCAACTCACAGCGCAAGCGCGGTTTCACCTAATCTCAAGTCTGCCAATTGGCTCATGCTGCAAACTTCACACTCGCTGCAATCTCCTGTCTTATGCATTTGTTTCGCAAATAGCTATTAAGTTGAATTAGTTCTTTGAATCATGAACATAACCGCATTTAGAAAGTGTTTAAAATTTTTTTACTATTTATTTCTAAATTTCTATTCAAATCACCCTACACAACATAAAATTGCAATTATAACAAACATTTTACACTCCGCAGTACTACTTTCTGAAAAAAACCTTTCACAATGAAAATCTGAATATAGTAAACAAACTTCTGCATTACAATAATTATCCAATAGAATTCACTGAAAAACATAATAAAAAAAGACTAACAGAATTACAAAAAAAGCAGAGTAACATTCAAAATAACGACTTCCAAAAAAAAGATATTGAAGACAAAAAACTAATAATTTCAATTAATTTTCATGGAGACATTTGAGAAAATATCAAACGTCTCTTAAATAAATTTGATATAAAAACAGTTTCTCGAGTCGATTCAAAACTTGACAAATTCATCAAACTAGGCAAAGACCAACTACATACCTTAGACCAATGCAACGTTGTTTATAAACTTAAATGCCGCTGTGGAAATACATATGTAGGACAGACAAAACGTCAGTTACATATATAAGAAGAGAAGAACAATATCGTAACAATATCAGATACAATCCAAAATACCACAAAGAAATTACAAAACATTTGATTAAATTCCATAATGGTATATTACACCAAGATTCTAATTACTACGAAAGATGCTTTGATGAAATTATATTCATTAAAGAAGAAGGAAACAATAGTATAAATAAAATTACAGATTTAGATCATTATAATCCAGCATACAACAGAATTATTGAAATTTGTTCATAACCTTTATACAAAAATATTACAAAAAATTATTTCATAATTATCGTCTTCAAAAACAAATAATGTGTTTCAACTTCTAAAAACATCATACCATTGGTTCTGGATCTCAAAAGAATTCAAAAAATCTTTACTCTGGTCGTATCACATACACATCTATATCTCTCTACGTTACGCTTGTGTTTACCTCCTAGGCTTAAATGTGTGTAACGAGCGTCAGTGTTGGACAACTCCGAGCGCAAGTCGTTTGTAGTTGCGCTCAGACCAATTTTTTTCTTTTAAATTGAACTTAACAAAATTAAGTAGTTACAGATATGAGTTGAAAAATATTATTATAATAATTATTAATATGATATATTCCATTCTAGTTCCAACACTGACAATCTAATTTTACAAATATTGACTAATTTCGCATCCTACATGTTTTTAATCCACTTCGACTCCAAAATTCTTTTAACGATAATTGTAACTATTTATAGATAGTTGCCTAATGAGGATAGCGGTGCGTTATCGAAATGCAGCGTTATAAATACTGACCTTATTAATAAAGTCTGGAAGAGTCGTAAAGAATTGAAATGTTTTTATATTTTTCGATTCGAAATTTATATTGGAATATCGAAGATATTAAAAGTATTAAACGAAAGGTTATTGATGTCAATGAAATTCTAAAATGTATATGAATGAATTTATGTCTATACGAAAACTCCACTGCAATTGAATAACACTAAGAAACTAACGCTTACAAAGACAAAAAAAAAAGACAAAAAATTTCTTTACAGAAAATGTAGAATAGCTTAACTGTATTATTATTAATTAAAGTCTGCAGCAAACAAAGGAGAAATAAGAAGGAATGAGGCGAAGAAGAGACAAATATAACAGGGCGTTCAGAAGTTGTTAGAAAAAAACTAAAATAAAATTGTACGATTAAAGGAACTTACCTGAAGTGAAGTTCAATCGAAATTATGCAAGTACGTCTCGTTCGAATAGATCAATTGCAGTAACGCTAGTTGCTCTATCCAACTCACATAAGCCGCGCGCGCAAAATCAATTCTCCATACATCCTTTAGGGGGCGCCCCTTATTGCTACGTACTCATTACGCTTTTTTGATATTAAAGTGACAAAACACAAGGGATAAGGGAAAAAGAAAAGGGAGGGTTTGATCTATTCGGACGAGACGTATTAGCTTTTATCTACTCTACTTTATTTATAAGTTTGTACATTAGGGATTGAGAGCGCTCGATGCAAAATCACATGTCGTTTCCCGTAGTGGGCGATTCTAAAAGTGAGCGAATACATTTGACTTAGCAGTCCAACCTACTGCTTTGCGAATAATTTCTATATTATCTCCCTTTTGAGCTGCACTGAATCACCTAGACGGCTTATTAAGGAGCCTGTGTCTACCTCCTTTCCATTCAAAAATTCATCAAGGCCTAAGGCAATCGCGTTAATACCAGCACTTACTAGATTCTGCGATGCCACATGAAAACTATCCTTTTTAAGAGAATTGCCTTTTACCAACTCTTTAATCTCTCGGTTGAGATTGGGGGTCTTGAGCATTTTGAAGTTAGCTGCCGTCAGATATTTCTCTTCAATGTCTTTTTTATCCTCTTTAGGAATACCAGGTTTTAAAATATTCGACCATTTCTCCACAATCGACGTGTGAATCTCTAGTCCACATTTTTTAGCTGTCTCCTTACCTAGCAGGTAAAGCGTTTCTAGTCTCGTTTCGATCTTATTATCCGTCGAACGGGCTTTGACCTCGTCAGACTTTACTCTTTCGACTGACTCGGATTGCGAACGAGAGCTCATAGATTTTTCTTCTGAAGATCTAGAGAGATTCCTATGCGAGACAACTGAAGTGGATCTGGCTCTGGAGCAACTATAGCGCCTATCACGCGAGTCGTTGTCGTCGCCATCTTGAGGATCGCCACCTCTTGCAGTACTTCTTCTACGAGGATTCGAAGAGTAATCGCGATAATCGTGCCGACAATGACGTGAGGCACCTCTCCAAGAATGTGGGTTACGATCTCCATCATTCCATTAGTTCACTTGATTGCGATGTGATCTTGAGCCGTGTAGATAGTTGTGGCGTGACGTACCTCTTTAAGAAAATTCTGGCGAGTAACGCTCTCCGCCATTTCTACCACGCTCAGCAAAATCTTTATTCCTAGAAGATTTCCACCGATCATAACTTGACCGTAAACGTAATCGTGAACGTGTCGCACCTCTATTTGGGTAACGCTCTCCGTCATATCCATCCTTCCTTAAACTCGAGTGGCGATATTCATAATTCCTTTGGTTTTGGCGATGGTTCGATCGACGCTCCGTTTCCTTGATCTTCTTTTATAGATGTTTTAACTTCGCTAGCACTGCATCCATATCACACTTGCGGGATTTATAAGCGAAAAGCGTAATGAGTATGTAGCAACAAGGGGCGCCCCCTAAATGATGTATGCATAATTGATTTTGCTCGCGCGGCTTTGAAATTCTGTGAGTTGGATCGAGCAACTAGCGCTACTACAATTAATCTAGAGGATGAAACTATGTAGCATAATTATTCATTTAACTGTATTCACAGACATAACAGCAAATTAACGCATAACCTTTTATATACACAACCTTTACAGATATAGTTAAAATCAAATAAAATTTGGATTATAAAAGTAAATACGGCTATAAGAGGCCAAGAGTAAATTCTAATCAAAGTAAGAATAGAGTTTAGAAGTAATTATACTTTCGGTCAAGAAACAAAGATGTCTAGAGCAGAAGAAGATGGGAGAACGATTTATAATTAAGAAATTACAATAAGAAAAATAGTCAAAGTTTTTAAAGTTTAATGGAAAGTTAAAGATTTTTTCTTAAAAATGATAAAAATTTTAAAGAGAATAAATAGAAAGACTGGAGAAATAATCATATTAAGGAAAAAATTGAATAGAGTTAAGATTGAAGAGACAGTTGTCTATTTTTGTAAAATTCACGTTTTATTTTTCGAGGAAGGATTTTTATTTTTTTTGGTTACAGAAATTGAAGAATATGGAACACCTTAAGATGTGGAGGTGGTTTCGGTGGAAATATATTTTTCCCGTGATACCTACTGTGAAAAGAGATTGAATCGGACCAAGAACTACCATACGGTTCCGGATTCAACGAGGATGAAGTAACTTAGAGTTGGTTGATTGAAAACCCATAACAAATTCAAGGACATTCTACAGAATAAATTTGAGCAGAACAAAGAGGAAATAAGAAGGATGCCGAAGAAAGACAGATACCACAAAAGAGAGAAAATGAAATCAATCCCCAATTTACCCAATAAAGCAATAAAAGAAGTAAAATATGGCAACCAGGGGAGAGGTGACACATACATAGAATTAGAAACAGATGAATCCTGATTTTCCTTTAAAGAAGAGATATCATAACATGTGAAGTCCTGAAGAAGAAGTAAATTTTATTCCAAAGAGATGGGGGAGGTTATAACAAGTTTATAAGCTCCTCGCCAATAAACGGACACGCGGGCTAGAGCAACGGGTAGGCAGAGGAACCACGCCACGGTTTCTTCCCCAAATTTTCACAGCTGCCTCGACATTTCTCGTATACCTGGCCGCTGGAGGAGTGCGCTGCGCTCGAGCCTAACCAAACCTTTTTTTCTAACGCGACGCCGAGTGCCCTTAGCATTGTGGCTGCCAGTTCCTGGTGGGATCATCCCCAAAGTTCTTCCTACATCCCAACTCGGTTAGAAGAACATTATCGCGATGTTTGTCGCCCCTCAAACCTGCTCTCGGTAGTTCGAGATTTTCTAACGCTTGGGGTCAGCAGGACCCTAACGTCACTGTACGTTACTGAATAAATACCTATTACTTAATTCGCGGAATTATTCAAAGACTGCACTTAGCTCAGTGACATACGGCATCCTTTTCCTATCCCTTGTTTAGTGGCTTAGTCATATTTTCTTTTGTCGAATCTGTATTTAATAGTTCGTATCATGTTAGAAGCCAGGTAATCGTCTTCTTAAATTATAATGCATTTTCAAAAATAATGTACAGTTTCTCATCAAATATCAACTTTCTTCATTTTACATGACTGAAAGTGAAATTTCGATAAAGTGTGGTTAGGTCCACGCTTTACCGAACTAAACTATGTGAAATTTCACGAATAATCTTCTCCGTGTAGAACTGAGAGATCCTTAGGGGTCGTGCATAAATTACGAAACACTTTTTGGGGGGGAGGGGGGGTTCTAGATTTGTGTTACATAATGGTAAAAAACTATAGGGAAAAGTCACAAAAAGCGTTATATAGGTGGAGGGGGGAGGTCAAAATTGTCGGAAAATTTCGTTACGTAATTTATGCACGACCCCTTATGAATAGAAATAATAAATATCGGTAGCCCTTCTAAAATCACATAAAAGTGGTATATACAGGGTGTTTTTTTTAACTTGAGACAACGAAATATCTCAAAAAATACGCATCCTACGGAAAAAATGTCTGGAATAAAAACTTTTTATTTTCGAGGGGGAAAAAAGATTTGTTAAAATTTACCCCACCCCCACCCCCACAGGAGGCAGGGGTGGGGGTAACTTTGTAATTTCAAATGGGAACCCCAATTTTTTATCACAGATTCAGATTCTCCTTCATGAAATACATAAGTTTTATTCGAACAATTTTTTTCGATTCGCAAAAAAAAAA
>CAKNWT010188575.1:0-13008 GCA_932066315.1 Andricus coriarius
CCAGCAGATCGTCGCTCCGCCAAGAATGAGGACGTCGCCTGTCGATCGTTTGTACAGGCGCCTCAATCTTCATCTCCGAAGCCTTGCAGTCAAATTCCTGTTTTTTTAACGTCATTCCGTGGTTCCAAATTTTATTTACGTAACGCAGGATTCTTTTGGCTGCAACCCAATGTTCCTTAGTGTAACAAGTGTTATACTGAGTCAGTGAGTTTTGTACTCGTATCCAGGGGCGTTCCTACAGGCTTTGCGTTTTTCATCCCAAAACGCTTTAAAATTTCCTCAGTGTAGTTTCCCTGAGAAATTCGAATTCTATCCTTGTCCTTGAAAATTTCAATTCCCAGACAATGACGAACTTCTCCCAGGTCCTTGACATCAAATGGAAACTTCAATTTCTCTTTTATTTCAGTAATCCACTGAAAATTCTTTGAGGCCAACATCATTTCGTCGACGTAAACTGCCCGTATCATGACATCAGAGCCACGCTTGGCAATGTATACGCATGGACCTGCGTTGAGAGGTAGCATTCTTAATTTTCGAAGCCCTGCGTCAAACCTCTCATGCCACTGTCGTGTAGCTTGTCGTAATCGGTACAAACCTTTCTTGAGGAGACAAACTTTATATCCTCTCTTCAATTTTACCAGCATCCTGATGGTTTTCGAGTGAAGTTCCTTGATGTCCTTCTCTTTCAGCTTCGTTTTCTCAGCTAATTGAGTTAAAACATCTTCGTATAAACCTGGAAAATTCATGTAGATTTTCTCTCGAGTTCTTCCGTTCAGGTATGCGGTGGTGATTTCCAGATGATGAATCGTTAGATCGTTTCCAACTGCAAGAGCTGTTATCGTTCTGAAGGAGCTCAGGCGTGCAACAGGAGCAGACATCTCATGGAAGTCGATTCCAGGGCGTTGTGTGAAAGCCTTTTCCACGATACTTGCTTTCCGCCTTTCTATTTCTCTACTCGGGCCGTACTTCTTTCGAAGTACAATTCTACAGCCGATGATGTTGCCATCTTGGCGAGGATCCACGAGCTCCCAGGTGTCGTTAGCGATTAGTGATTTGAATTCATGTTCGATGGCAGATCAGCGCTCCGCAAAATGGCTTCCAGACATCGCCTCACGAAAAGGAGTTTCTGTTACTCCAGCGATTTCTTCTGTCAGCTCTGCTTCTTCCGGTCCGTTTCTATCTTCTATCTTGTGGAAAAGTTTTCTCGGTCTTCCTCTCTGTCCTGTTCGAAGTATTCGTGGCCTGCCTGGTGCTGTTCTCAGTTGAAGATCCTGTGCTCGAAGTTGGACTGGCAGTTCTTCCCCTTGAGGTAAATTCCCTTCTTCTTCCATCTCCTCTTCTTCGGAAGATTCAACGGGGTCTTCCATTTGCACTTGTTCTTCAGGATTTCTGAAGGGCTGTAATGCGAAATATCTGCTTTTGTTCCAAATAAAACTTCGTATGGAGTATTTCGATTCACACTTCTTGAAGGACTTCTGTTGCGAATTTAGTTCGGTTTCGCGATCGCTTCTGCCCAAAATCAAGGAGGCAGAGTGGATTCAAGTAACATACACCTAGCCATTTCCACCAGGGTACGAGTCCTTCTCTCTGCAACTCCATTCTGTTGCGGTGTGTGAGGGACAGTCAGCCTTCTTTTTATTCCACATTGATTCAGGAAATGGTCAAACTGATTGTAGCAGTACTCTATTTCATTGTCGGACTGCAAACATTTTATAGACTTGTTTAATTGATTTGTTTAATTGATTTTCAATAAGTGATTTATATTTCTTGAAAACTTCAAATACATCGCTTTTCTTCTTTATAAAACTGACTTCACACCATCGGGTGTGATTATCAATAAAGATTACAAAATATTTTGTGCATCGGCCCGCATACGTCGGTGTGCAAGATTTCAAGTGGCTCAGCTGATCGCTCCGATTTCTTGGGAAAGGGAAGACGTGTGAGCTTACCTTGCAGACAGATCTCACAAGCTGACAAATGCTTGCTTCTTTCCAGCTCTCCTTCCACTAGGTTTTCTTCCTTCACGACTTTCCTGACGTCCCTTTCGTTTAAGTGGCCCATGCGCTGATGCCAAATTTCTAAACCAGATTCCTTCTCATCCACTGTCACCAACGTTGTCTGCTCCACGTTTTCTTGGACATAATAGAGATATCCGATTCTATTCGCGCACCACTTTTTTCACATTCTGTACCTAAAACGAAAGCACCTTTCTTTTTTAATAACATGTCGAATCCACTGTCCGTAATTTTGCTAACAGACAGCAAATTTGTTCGCGAATCTGGAACGTGCAAAGTTTTATCTAAAACCAACACTTTTTTATCGAAATCATCACAGATACTCACCTTTACACTTCCTTTTGCACATATTTTAGTCGTAGCACAATTTGCGAGGTTCAGTGAACGTTGTTCTACCATCGAGAATTTTTCGAAATTCTGTCCATCTTTACACATGTGCGATGTGCATCCACTGTTCAAGCGCCACTTACTTTCTCTGTGAGTTTCCCCAACTTTTAGCGCGTGTTCTTCTGTTTGTTCTTTAGTGATTATAAGATGGCAGGTTTCCACCACGTTTCCCGCCTTCTCCGGTTCATTTCCTCGTTTTCCTGACAATCCTTTTCCATGTGTCCGACTCTCTTACATTTGTGGCATTTGACTTTGAACGCACGCTGTGAAGTAGTTGATTTACCAAATCTACCCTCACCCTGCGCTTTCCCGGGTTTCTGACTGGCTTGGTACCTTGCACCCCAATCACTCACTGCCATGGCGTTCTCGATACTTTCGCGCATCTTATTTTTTCGAGCGTCTGATTCTTTAATGATTTTTATTTTCAGCAATTCTGGTCCAGGAAGATGGCAATGCAAAAATTTATAAAGGCTTCGGGTAAACTGTACAGAAGCGAAATTGCTAGGAGATCCTGATTGTAACCAATCTTCATTTTCTCCAACTTGTCCACTGCATCGAAGAATCTGCCTATATGATCGCGTACATCGTCGGCTTTCTGCATCATGTGCAAAATCAATTGTTTCAGAAGCGTGGCCTTACTAGTTGGTCCTTTTGACTGGTAAATGGATTCTAGCTTTGGCCGAATTTCCCGTGACGTATTACATCCTTTAATCTGTTTTTTTTCGGAGGGATGGATGGACAGGACTAAATCGGATTGCGCTTTGAGATCAGCCTCGTCCCATGCCTCGTCCCATGCCTTGCCGCCTTGTACGTCTACTGCTGGTCGCGTTGTAGTACCATTCACGTACTTCCAGGTCTCATTTCTTATCAGCCAAACCTTAATTTGAACTTTGCATAGGTCATACCATTCCTCACCTAGCGCTTCCACGCGTACCGAGGTCGTCGTATTGATTTTGGCGAAAATTTCACCAATAGACGCTTCCCCTCGCGAACGTTCTACTTATCGATTATTATTTTTCAAAAATCACACCGGTCTTTTGAACGAATCTGAGCCCATAACCTATAGAGGAAATAAGGATCTAGGGAACAGATTTCTGATAGACAACTGATCAATTAAGACACGATTCATTAGTAGCAAAAAAAGTCAAAAATACACTGAGATAAGACTCAAGAGAACATGCCGTGGATCATTACATAGAAGTTATTTTAACACATTTCTTCAACAATTTTGTTTTTTCAACGATTTTATTTTACAAAAGAATTTTATTTCGTCAACAATTTTATTTTTTGAACAATTTTATCTTTTTCAAACATTAAAAAAAATTTAACTATTTTATTTTATCTACAATTTTATATCTTCAACAATTTTATTTTTTAAATAATTGTATTACTTCTACAATTTCATTTTTTCAACAATTTTATTTTTGAAACAATTTTATTTCTTCTACGATTTTATTTTTTCAATAATTTTAATTTTTTGTGGTCAACTTCCCAAAAACTGGCTACAAGTGAGAAGAGTTGGGGGAGTTAGCAAGCTGAGTGAAGGTGTAGTCAGTCAAAAAACCATGGACACGATTTAATATAGTTTTATTAAATCACTTACAGTGGCACTGTAGATATGAAGCGTGACAATAAGTAAAGCTCTCAGAAATGCCGAGGTAGCTGGCGTGGAGAATCTCTGGTAGGTTGTTCAAATAATCCATTGGATAGAGCACACGCACATATATAGGCACAATTGGCGGGATTAGACCAATAGCGGAGAGAAACCACCCGTCGAGGTTTTGACTATTACTCTCGGTCGCGTAGTAGCGAGAACTGGCGATTTGTGGTCGACAACCTGCTTTCATCGATTTCGGGATTTGTCGACTCGATCGCCAAATATCGGGCCTCACCCCTTCCGAATTAGATTAGTGCCGGAAGTAGCAAGGTATCTACTGTAACTTCACGTTACATTGTCAACAATTGAATCCGTGAACAATTTAATTGTTTAAACAATTTAATTTTTTAAACAATTTTATTTCTTTAACAATTTGATTTTTTTTCATTTCATTTCTTCGACTATTTTTTTTAAATTTTATTTGTTTAATACTTGATAAATGGCTTCCGTTTTCGGTACCGATAGTGAGAGAACTCTTTCTTGTCGGGTGTTGGTTTTTTGTATTTGGGGAAGGGAATAAGGTTATCTGGATGTAGAAAGGGCAGAGTGCGGAGATCAGGTGTAAAGGAAGAAGGGTGAGTGATGGCAGAGGTGTAAAGGGTGAAAGTAAGTTGTGTGAAGTGGAAATTGGAGCGTGCGAAGTTTTTGAGGTTAGGAGTAGAAAAAATAGTTGCTAGGCAATGGGGGCCAGAGGTAGGCGAGTAAGGAGCGGGAAACGTCGCGGAGCACTGGCTAAGGTAGGATGCTGACGGTACGAAGTCCACAGAGGGAATTTAAAATAATTCAACGTGACTCCTAAAGATTTCAGAAGAATTTAAAGACTTCCATAGAATTCTGCAGAATTACGAAAAACGAGAGAGAGAGAGTTAATCACGGCCCATCACTGATTATTTGCAATAATCCGATTTAAACAGACAAACACATTCGTAATCGCCTTGGTTACTCTTTCGGTGATGCACCGCTCTCACTTGGTCTTACATGGTGCCACCTCTAATCACTTACGTGGTCTTATCTCTACTCGCCTGACTCACTGCTGCCTGAACTCGACTCTCGCACTCGCACATGCTATGCTTTGCAATTAAAATAAGCAAACAAATACAATCATTCAAAGTCTATTTATTAGACTTTCCTCAAATCTTAATCAAAATGGAGAAGAAAATTGCCGGAGTAAGAGCTCGAATTGAAAGCTTGACGAGGATTCTACCAAGCTTTCTGAAGATCCCTCCTGAAAACGTCGCACTAGCTGTTGGAGAAGGGCGCTATTTAATGTTATTGGATGTATGAAAGCAGCTAGAAGAAAATAATTTACAGGTAGCAGAATTAGCTAACACAGAAAAGGTCGACAAGAAAAAGGTAAATTATTTTGCTGATAATGAATTTGTCAAAGCTACAGAAACATTCCTACTAGCTTTTGACACATTTAACGATATTCTGTCAGGTTTAAGAACCTCGAGCTTAGTCCTATATTCTACTTTGTCGAGAGGTAATAGTTTTAATGTGCCACAATTAATAAAAAGATCACCTAAACTCCCGACAATAGAATTGCCGAAATTTTCAGGCAATTATATTGAATGGCAAAATTTTAGAGATTTATTCGAAGCAATTGTAGATAAACACACTGATTTGTCAAAAACAGAAAAATTGCACCATTTAAAAGCAAATTTACTCGGTGAAGCTTCTCAGTTGATTCGTCACTTTGCAATTACTGATTCAAGCTATAAAAGTGCTTGGAACATTTTGAAAAGGAGATATGAAAATAATCGTGCTATTGTTACCTCATATTTGCACTCTTTTATGCCTCTTCCTGCCATCAATAACGAGTCTGTTAAAGATTTAAAAGTCCTACGTGACACATTAAATGAAGCATTACAAGCATTACAACATTTGGAAAGACCAGTAGAATACTGGGATGATTTAATTGTTTACACAGCTGTAAATAAACTAAATAAAAAATTGTTATGTGAATGGGAGAGACATCTAGGAGATACAAGCAACTATCCTAAGTACTCTGATTTGGACACTTTTCTTTCTATGCGAATAGGAACTTTAGAATGCTTTCAAATGACTCGAGATTTACAACTAAATAGAGCAAATAATTATACAAATAAATCACGCCAATCTTCCAGTCAGATAGATAATAGTACTTCTCAATCTGCTATCTGTTGTGTGTGTAAAGCGAATCATAACTTGTATCAACACAGTCTCGCGAAAAACAGATGTTGCTCTAATTGTTTAGGAATTGGATATATGCCACGTAACTGTAAAAGTTTTACTTCTATTCGTATTTGCTTTCATTGTAAGAAAAAACACCATTCTCTACTTCACTCCGAGCAATCTTCTTTCAACGCTTCTGACACTGTTCAATCAGAATAAAATAGTGCCAAGTCATCTATTAATTCAGTACATGCGATAACAAATCCTACAATCAACTCTTCTTCTAGTATTGTTTATAATAATAGTACTGTTTTACACGCAACTGTTCCAATTTTACCTGTTATTAAAACTGTTATTTTAGCTACAGCTAAATTAATGTAGAAGCACCTAATATACGAAACTTATGTATTCGAGCGCTCTTAGATCCAGGATCTAAGATCCTTAAGATCTTAGATCAATCTACTCTAGTCTGTGGATAGATTGTACAAATGTTTTTGAAGAGGCAGCCCGCTATGACTAAATGATGTGGTCCTTTCATCATCTCATTAGGGACAGCAAAATCACAAGTTGATTTACTTATCACTCCAATTAAAGACAGTAATATGGTCATCCCTATAACCGCGTTAGTCAAAACTCGCGTTAGCAATTATCTTATGTCTAAGAATGGATACTCCATGGATTGAAAACATTGCATTCATATTTTAGAACTGCAAATAGACCTCAGAACATTCTGGGAATTGGAAGAAATTCCAAAAAGGTCTCTTCTTACAGAAGAGGAGCAATTATGCGAAGATTATTTCCGCGAAACACATTCTAGAGATAAGGAAGGTCGGTATATAGTACGACTTCCTTTTAAAACAAATGTTCTCCAAAAATTAGGTGCATCCTTAAAGATTACTACTTCTATGTGGCTTCGCAATGAGCGTAATTTATTAAAAGATAAGCAATTACATTCCAGCTATTCGGAGTTCCTTAAAGAATATGTGAACTTAAATCAAATAAGATAAGTTCCTTGCGAGTTAATGAATAAATCGCAAGCCTCATCTGCTGTTTATTTACCTCATCACCCAGTAATTCGAGAAAGTAGTTCGACAACGCACATATGAGTAGTTTTCAATGCGTCTAGTCGCACCTTAACTGGTAGCTCCTTAAATGAGCAACTCCTAGTAGGCCTCCTAAACGGCTCCTAAAGGGAATAATTTTGCGCTGGACATTATATCCATACGTAGTAATTACCGATAGTTAAAATGTTGAGGAAAATTTTAGTGGACCCACGCGTTGCTGACTGTCAAAGAATCATTTTTAGACATAATCCTTTAGAACCTGTACGTCATTTTCAACTTTTGACCGTCACATACGATACTGCATCGGCTCCCTATTTGGCGAATCGGGTGCTTAAACAATTAGCAGAGGATGATGGCTCTAAATAACCAGAAGCCCTCTAAGTAAATGGTCTACTAACCAATAGCGTTGATCCCGGATAACCAGAAATTAAACGAACAAAAGGATATAACCATTTCTGGTGACAATGAAAACCGCGCTGTTTTGGGCTTACTCTAGAATGCAGAAACTGATTCTTTAAGATTTCAATTGTCAATCGCGTCTCATCCAAAGCCTACGAAAAGAGTCGTCCTATCATTAATAGCGCGCTTCAACGATCCTTTCGGTTGCGTGTCCCCTGTTATAATCGTTGCAAAAATATTCATGCAAGAACTCTGCTTATTAAAATTAAGTTGGGATGACGATTTACCAACAGAATTAAAAGATCGCTGATATAAGTACCCTTTATAACTTATGAAGAGGGAGGAGGTTAAGGATTATAAAGGAGTGACACTAATGCCAACACTGTATAAAGTATATGTGACAGTTTTATCGGAGGTTAAAAAAAGAAGTTGTGGAAAAAACAGAGCCACCGAAACAGACACGGTTTAGAAAAGGGATGGGGGTGATGGGCAATATATATGTTCTGAACTATCTAGTAAATAAAAGGATTAAAAGGGAGAAGGGGGCAATGATAGCAATGTTCGTGGACTTAAAGGCGGCGTTTGACTCATCAGATCGAGGCGAGATAGAAAAAGTTCTGGTGAAAAAGGGGATACGAAAGGGATGAAGAAATGAGAGAAGAGAAAAGGGTGATGAGGAGTTAGGATAGGGAACGAAGAGATATATACACTGGCATACGCAGACGATATAGTGTTGATGGCAGAGGATGAAGGGATGGCGGGCTTCATTACAGGATTAGAGAAATAGTTAAATGGGAAAAAGTTGAATTTAAACGAAAAAAAGACAAAACGCTCGAGGTTTAGAAAAGGCGCGGGAAGAAAGAATGGACGGGGGAAAAAGCAGCAGGGGTACTGAAACAGATGTGGGGAATAGGAAAAAGAAGATTAAACAAAATTGAAGAAGGAGAATGTGGTTATTTGATACGCTGGTACAACCGGCATTAGGTTATGGATTAGAGATATGGGAATGGAAAGAAAGGAAAGAGATTGAGAGTTTACAAGAAAGGTATATAAGGTGGACGCTGGGGGTAGACTGGAGGACGCCGGGATGTATTGTGAGAGAAGAAGCGCAAAGGGATAAATTAAGTACTAGAGAGGGAAAGAGGACATGGAGTTTTGAGACGAAGCTGAGGGAGGGAAAGGGAGGGGAGTTGTCGAGAAAGTATCAAAATAGAATATATAGTATAAAATGATAAAAAAGGAAGGAGTGCCAAAGTATTTAGAAAAGGGATAGGGAGAGAAAAGATGGACCAGAATAGCAAAATTTAGATTGGGAAACGAGGTAAGGGCAGGTATCTATTGGGAAAAGAGAGAGAATGTTGTAAAGATTCTGGGGGCGGATGGATTGGGGGAAGAGTGAATGAAGGAGTTAGAGGGTACTAGGGGAGCGAATGAGAAAGATTAAAAGAATTGATGCAAAAAAGTGGCAAAATGGAGGTACAAGGGAATTGAAAGAAAAAGGAAATGGAAGTCTCTTTAACTAGAAGCGTAAAGATTTGTAAGTAATGGTTATGTAATAGCATAAGCAGATTAAGATGCGTTTGCGTTCTCGCTCTCTGTCTCGCACTCTCGCTTCGATCACTCGCTCACTCGTTCGCTAACAGGTCCCAAATTTGGCCATCGTGAAAAATAGAAATAAGGTTCTAGATTTAAATTTTCTGTAAATAGGTATAAATAACTGTAAAGAGTAAAGACCAGATTTTATCAAATATGTAGACGGACGTATTGTAAGAAATAGAAGTCATGTAAACCCTTAGGAAGCACATTATGAATAAAGAAGAAGATTAAATGATATAAAAAGAAATTTCGGGATGTAAATTTTCTTGATTTAACGTTTGGTAAATAATAATTTGAAATATTTAAGGAAAACCCTTATTTAATCGACTTCTTCCAGACCATTTATTCAGAATTATGTACATAAAAATGACGTTTGGGAATCAGACCGATTCCCTCATCAGATTATCTATTATGAAATATGAATAATTATGAACATATTATATAAGAAAATATATAAAAAACATAATGATAAAATTAAAAGAATAGTAAATTATAATGCCTTTAAAATTTCGCAGATATAGTTAGTATTTTGGAACCATAAACGGATAGATGAAATCGAAAATTTTTTTTCTTAACAAATCTATTAAAATGGTCATTCTCAATATAAACAGAATGCTCATATCTTAAGATGGAGATGGAGGGTGCACACTCTGCCATCCCTATAAATTTAATTTTTGATTTTTTAATTTTTATCATAAATATTATATAAATTTTTCAACTTCGAATGATCAAAATATTATTTTAATTCTACATACTTCGTCATCAAAAAGGTAAATTTACAATTTATCAGAAACTTATTTATAGACTTACTAACGTAGCATCCATTCTCATAAATACGTATTTAATTTCATTTTCGTATAATTTATATATCACAGGTCTTAATTATTTTAAAAATGAGCATTTTACTTATATTGAGAATTACTATTTTAATACATTTGTGTTCAACATGCGGGCAAGATGCTGGTGGGTTGAAGGAAACTTCTTCCACCAGAAGGTCTTGATACCATCTGGTCCCGGAGCGGAATAGTTCTTCATGCCTCTTAATACATTTTTCACCTTCTGGGTAGTGATAGTTAGGCATTCATCCGCATGTATTATGAGGGCACTACACAGCTCCGTGAAGCTATTTATATTCTTTGAGTGTTCTTTCAGTGGATAATGACCTTCGTAGACTTTTCTCCCAAAATGCCTCGATCTCCTCTGGCGTGGGCGGCTGGACTACAGTAACTGGAGGGTCTAGGAAGAGTCGAGATGGTCAGACAAAAACTGTTGATTTTCTCTGACCCACCTCTCTCTCCGCTCTAGAATTCTCCTAGCGTTAAATAGTACTCGTATTCTGTCAACAATATACTGCCTGATGGTCAGTAGCTTTGACTTGTTAAGTGTGTGATGACAGATCCGCAGTTCGCGCGCGAACTGTCGAAACCTTGGAAGTGAAATTTCTGCCAGATGTTATGTAGTAAATCACACACTGAATGCGGGACGCGTACAGCCTTGCCCAGCCTATCTTTGTGCTGAGTTGATGCATTCGTCTTTTGGTCTTATGATCAAACGTTCGTTTTGTTTTACGGGTTTCATCTGCCAAAGCTCTCGCTGCATTATACACACTACGACTGATAGTCCAGAGATTCGGTTCTTAGGAAAAGTCTCCACGAAGCTCGTCATCCAGTTCAGCCAGATCTTTGGTCTTGAGAAAAACCTGAATGTTGATGTTTCTCCGGGTCCTGAAGCATCGCTCTTCTTCTATTGGATGTCTGCTCGCGGTTGGACTCAGTGTTGCTTCTCTTTCTATGTTGCCGGCTTCTTCTTGCTGCGGTTGAGTAGACGCTCCGCTTATGTAACCCCTTTTTCGGAGTTCCTCGGCACGGTTTCGCAGACGTTGATGCGAAAAATGCGAGAGCTCTGGGTGTTTCTGGTACCACAGAGTATGCAGTCGTGCCATGTAACCTTTTCGTTCAGGGGTCATACTGGTATCATAGCACTTCAGCAGGTCGTCCCTGAGTCGATCCGTCCACTTAAAAGTAACGAGATTCTGCCGGTCAATCGCATTGACCTCGTCTTGATTGGCTCCCCTAACTCTACGATAGTCGACATTGTTGTCCGACCCATTGCCGGGAGCCCTGCGCGAACGATTGTTTTGAACCGCACTTACTACAACTATGTTTGGTGTTATCATTGTTGTTCCCACGAGCTGCTGGAGAAAAGGGTTCGTCCATCCTTGTAGAGCCCCGCATGCAAGGATAAAGCTGCATACTCTGAGAGTTCGCCCGGTATCTTAGAGTCAGCGTTCGAGACACCTCACCCAGGTGCCATTCAGCTTTCGGCACGGTTGTCACGCCTCCGCTTAGGGGTTATTCCTTCAAGACCATCCCTGGGCAAGACAGGCAGACAGCTGATAGACAGCAAGACAGCTGATTAATTATTGTAACCATATTCAACAGTATATTCGAGCATATTCGATCATAGCAGAGTGCGCAAGCCAGCATTTGAGTAGTGGGGATGCGTCTACGAAAAGCACCCCCTCTACTTACCACTACACTTTTAGGCACGAGCCAGAGGAGCTCACGGACACGTCACGTACCCCTTTTTTCGCGGACGGTCACATATATATTAGAGTCGAACCGAAGGGTCTATGACAAAGCCACCGAACGCGTCCTCGGGTTGCGGATAGAGAATCCATGTACCATGGGTTTCTGCTGAATATGGTTACAATTATTAATAAGCAGTCGCGGACAATTATCCATGGATGGTCCCGAAGGAATAATCCTAAGCGAAGGCGTAACAACCGTGCCGAAAGCTTAATGGCCCTTGGGCGAGGTGTCTTAAACGGTGTGTCTGGGATACCGGGCGACCTCTCAGAGTATGCAGCCTTCTCCTTGCATGCGGGGATCTACAAGAATGGATAAACCCTTTCCCTAGCTGCTCGTGGAAGCAACAATAACACCATCAAACCACCAAAAAGTTGTAGGTGCGGTTCAAAACGATTGAATGCGCAGAGCACCCGACAATCAGTCGGCAAACAGTGCCGACCGTCAAAACGTCCACATTGAGTGGACGAATCAACTCAAGGACGACGTGCTAGACTGCTACGATGCCAGCATTATCCCTGTTCACGGAGGCTTTATGGCGCGTATGCACACTCTGTGGTGCCAGAAAAACCCAGAGCTTCAGCACGTTTCGCATCAGCCTTTGCGAAATCAACACGCCTACCTCTTGAAAACTGGATATGTACGCCAAGCGCATCCCCAAACGCTGCTTGAAGAAGCTGCAGATGAAGATGAGAAAGCGACATTTAGACCAAAGACGGAAAGCAGGAACTTTCTGAGAGATTATAGCGATTTCAGTACAAGGAGGAACATTGACATTCAGGTTCCTCCTAAGCCCGAAGATCTGGCTGAAGTGGATGCCTCCCTTCGTGAGGATATCACGGAGGAGTCAGACCTCTGGACAATCAATTTTTCAGTTTATGGTGCTGCGAGAACATTGGCTAATTTAAATCGAAGGCGAAAACCAACGATGGATCAAAAGACCAAAAGACGCTTGTATTAACTGAACAAGAAGATTGGATGGGCAAGACAGAACGCGTCCCGTATTCAGTGTGTGATTGATTACATAACATCTGGTAGGCCGTTCACGGAAAGAGTTCGAAAGTTCGCTCAATAACTAAGGATCTTCAATATCACACTGAACAAGTCAAAGCTGCTGACAATCAAGCAGCATTGTTGACAAAATACGG
>CAKNWT010188576.1:0-12873 GCA_932066315.1 Andricus coriarius
ACATTTTTTTTAAGATTCATCATTTTGGTGGAAACTTCCTCTTTTTTGGTAGAAAATTTTTCTTTTTGGTTACTTTTTTGCCAAATTATTGTCACTTTACGGTTACTTCTTTTTAGAGAAGTATGGTTACTATTTTTTCAAGCTTAAGCAGTTCCGAGGCCTGTATTGCTAAGATAAAAAATACGATTTCGAACAAATTCTTACAACACGATATGTATTTGAATTGTTGAGAACTTTCTCAGAAAATAGTTACCTCCTTTTTCCTTCTCGCCTCTATAGTTTATACGTTGAAAAAGCTGTTTTTAAAATTTATTTCATTACAAATTGCCCACTATGAAAGAGCAATCACAATACAGTTCCAGGTTTTCACATTCATGGAATTCATTCCTGTATTCCAGGAAGAAAATGGTAAGCAGAATGTTTAGAGCAAATATCCTGCCACAAAATTATGTGCCCTGACAATATGCAGATACTCGGACGGTAAAAACTGTAAACGCAAACTTTAACCTTGAAGTTTTAAACTTAAAACATATTATCAACGTAGTAGCCTTAACTTTACTTTTGAATATTATATTTAATACATATAATATTTAAGTAAACATATAAGATTTTTTTGATACTGAATAGGATTGAGATTTCATAACTATATTTCAATTCTATAACTTCCGTTCCTACGTTGTGCATAATATTAATAGATTGTTATACTGAAAAAAGCATCAGCCAACATTTATGTATAATTGGCATACGATGTAAAAAATGGTGATATTAAAATATTCAATAATGCACAACAAAGAAACACTTTGTGCATTTCTCTTTTCAATTACATTCATTGAAAAGAAATGTAAAAATACTGCAATAAAATAATTAAGACTCTAATTACTATTAAAATTTTATGTTGTAAAGTCAGTCACCCCCAAGCACCGCAACAGATTTTTCGTATCTTCGGTGCAGCGTACGTCACAGAGGAGAGATTCTCGCAAGCGTTTACCACTATTTCCGCTCTCTAGGAGAAAGAGTGGTGGACGCGGAACATGTGGACCTGGAGGGAATTTCCCCGAGTTGGGCATGTCTATTCTAATGAACCGATTTAACTTTAAAAGATCTGAAATTGTTTGCATGATATGTAAATTCAAACAAAAAGAATACCATAAGGAAAAAAAAGTTGACATTTTTTTTTAACTTAAAAAATTAAAATCGCGTTTTTGAACATACGTGTTCATTAATTTGTTTTTTTTTTTTTTTAAAAGAAGCCATAAATGTGCCTTACAAGTCGTGTAAGTTTCATCTTGGGACGCCACACAGTGGGACGAAAATGTGTTGTCGGGTTCAAAAATCCGTCTACAACGCATTTCGCAACCAAATGAGACGAACCAAAGTAGAAAATACTCGGAAAGGGTTCTACTTTAGCGCATCACTGCCACAAAGTTGCAAAATTGCTCTTCTAAACTCCAAATTTTACACTGAAATTGCAATAAAATTCTTCATCAAAACTTGTACAACGAAGTCAATACCTGAAAAATTGATTCATTTAATCATGAATTATGTACCAGAATAGTCTGATTCATGTAATACTTTTAACCCATGGATCGATTAATATAACCTCAAAAGTTAAAAAGTGTGTATTAATGCAACATTTCATACCCATATATTTTTTTGAGTAAATTCGAGTAAAATATAGAACTCTGAGTTTATCAGACTAGTGCATTAAAGTAAATTTCAGTCAGAGTCTTTTTCACTTTCGTTCGATAACTTTCACAAACGGGAGCTTTTCCAAAAGATATAATCATTTTTTATTCTACTGTATATTAAATCGATTATTTTGCAAATTATTTTTCTTTCCCCCGAAAAAACGTAATCAGTAGCCTGATAAACTCAAAGTTCTAGATTGTACTCAAATTTACTCAAAAAAATATATGGGTATGAAATTTTGCATTAATACACACTTTTAACTTTTGAGTTTATGTTAATCGAACTATGGGGATATACGTTAAAAGTATTACATGAATCAGACTATTCAGGTACATAATTCATGATTAAATGAATCGATTTTTCAGGTACGATGAAGCGACGCGGCAATGTGAGACAACGATTTATAAAATTTGAAAAATTTGTAGCAACAATTTTCATTGTGATAGTATTATTTAAAATAATTGAATCAGAATTAGAAAAAACATTTGTCTTTACTTCTGTCTTGGCCCTTTGCCATGCGCAGTTGTCTGAAAGTTCCATTCTGCTTTACATCCAAAATCTTCCTTGTGGATTGTTAAGTTAGCAAAGTTCTTATAATTTTTGTACTGAGCTGCTGAACCATCTGAATTGTATATTACAAAGTTCACAGTAATTCTCACTTTCTCTCGTAAATAAGATATTAGCTTTCTTTGATAGAGTTGCACAGAAATCGTATCATGACCTTTTATATCCGATATTATAGCGTAACGGATGTGTTTTAATTTACCTTCAGGTGTTGTTAAGTAGCATGTCACAAAAGGATGAACGTTGACTTGTGTTTTTGACCAATGCTTACCTTGGGAAGAATCTTGTAAATCAATTGTGGTTTTCAGCAAAATCTAGTTGAGCAAGAATTTAACCTATTATTTGATTAGATTTCACACTGTCAATTTGTGTACTTTTTTATTCGACAATAAAATCATGTCCAAGAAGTCGTTTCATATCTTCACTCAAACTGTTTAAAAATTAATCTACTGGTGTAATAACAGTTTCTAAAAATAATTAATCTACGTTTAACTGTTTTTTAATCTTGATATCTTCAACGTAGAACGGCTTTCGACACCGGGATAGTTTAGACATTCATAATATAACACGCTATTTGTGCAGGATTACAACTCGACTAGGCTAGTCAATGTTTGACGGTTGAAAATGGCAGAGAATTATTAGACTTAGCTCATTCTTTTATATTACCACCAATAAACATTAGTTCAGCATTACGATGGGGAATGCAAACGAACACGTTGTGTTTATTACTTGTTCCTTTTAAACCACATTCTTTCGGTCTTAATTCTGCAAATCTTCGAGAATCCAATTCTTCCCTCAGGATGATCGGCCTTGAAAAGTGTATATAACTCTCTTAAGTTACATCAAACTAATCGTTTTTCTCCATATGGTCAGGGGTAGATAGTGAATCACATGGTAGTTAAGGAGTCGATTTGATAATGAATGAAATAGCAAGACGGCATCTCATAGATCATGATTTTGTATCTCCCAGATTGTTGTAGGTTAGAATGAAAATAGGAATCAGAAGATTATTTATCATAGCGTGCTACGGACCAGTTGATGGTGATCCGAACAAAGTTAAAGATGCCTTCTGGGACAGTTTAAATGATACTATAAGTGCTTGCGATCATGGCGAAAGAATCATTACACTAGGAGGCATGAACGGATGGGCAGGCGTCCAGCGTCGAAATGAAGATACAGAAAGGGTGCTAGGTAATTTTAGGGATCCAACAAGAAAAAATGACAACGGGAAAATGTTAGTTAGCTAATGGTTAGAAAAGGGCCTATTTATTACAAATACCTGGTTTAGGCATAAAATGATCCACATGTACACCTGGTGTGGAGGAAATAGCCACAGTATAATTGACTTCGTTATTGCAGATAAAAGACTAAGAGAGCTAGTGAAAGATACAAGAGAACTAAAAAAACTGAACAAATGCGAGTCAAAATTGAAAATTTACAGAAACCGGAAGTACGAATAGCTTTTCAGAATAAAATAAACGAACGCTTAGATCAGGCAACTTGAGTGACGCTAATAGATAATAAAAATATAGAGGCCGCATCAGCCTTCTTTGTGGATGTCATTGTTAGGAGTGCGACTGCAGTGTGTGGTACTGCGTTTGTAGGAAGAACGTCTGGCGATGTATGGTGGAATGATGAAATTCAGGCAACCCAAAAAGAAAATAAACAAGCGTACAAGAGAACGTTAAACATCACAGGTCTTAGCGATGAGGAGAGAAGTAGTCTCGAAAATCATTACAGACACAAAAAGAGGAAAGTTAAACGACTAGTCAAGGGAAGTTAAGACAAAATCAGAACAGAAAAAGAGAAGAAAATACAAAATGACTTTAAAGGAAGCATGAAACTGTTATATAAATCTATGAAGGGAAGTAAAAGTACAGAGTTTTTCAGCATGAGAAATAGCAAAGGTGAAATGCTATATGATACAGACCGGATACTAGACGCTTTGAGAGACTCTTTCAGGGAATTATTGGGAGATGAAGATATAGGGCACCACAACTGCGATATAGAACACAATGCGTTAGAAAAATCAATTGAGAGAATCTGTGTCACTGAGGTTAGCAATAAAAACTTAATAATAAAAGTAAATTTAACCATAAGAATGGACAATGATTATATAAAACTATAAAATACAGTTAATCTTGAAAAAACTCTTCAATAAAGAGAAAAACGTAAAATCAGGACTGTTATTTTATAGTCAAAAACGGATCTAAAGTATCGTAATAACAAACAAAAAATTATGATAAACATCACTACGAAAAAAAGTTTAAATAACGTTAAAAAGTTGTGTATTATTCTTATTTTTCTATATAGTTCTTAAAACAAGAATCCTAAGTAAAAAAAAGTTGACAGGGGACTTATTAAGAAATAAAGACAACCAGGAATTTGTTTTTAATTTCCCGGAAAGGTAAATAGAATATGCGTTGTGGGAAAGGGATCTTAGCAGGAAAGTTGGTTAGATACCTTTTTGTATTTATGTAATGTTTTTTGTCACGTTTGAATGCAAATCAACCTGAAAATTCTGTTAACACGATACATAAGAGCTGTTTTATTTAAAAGTATCTATGTAATTATTAATTCAAATCAAAGCTGGGCACAAAATACTTCAACTATATTGCTGCAATACATATATTTTGGCACAGTGTATTTGAAATACATCACAGGGAAAATACAATTTAGCTGATGTATTTTAAATAAAAATACAATATACATTTGTCTATTTTGAAATATTATTTGAAATACATGTAAGAATTGTATTTTGTGGTAGAAATATGTTTTGTATTTCGTTGAAAATACTTTCTGAAATCAGCATACAAAAATTAGAATACACATCCCCAGGGTGTGTAAAATTTGGCAGTTGATTAAAGATTGGGAGTGCAAAGAAGCGACAGAGAGAGGAGAGAGATGATACAGAAGAAAAAGTGGTGGGAACTGGAGTTGGTGCTTGGGGAGGGGTGAGGGAGGGAAGAACGAAAAGAATTGACTGCGGAGAGGAGGGGAGATGCAAATTACAGTTCTACGGTATTTGGGAATGCGCAGTGGAGACATTGTACTACGTAGTAGAGAACTACAATGTGTAGGAATGCGCAGTAATATCCTGTAGTAAGTAAGGATGAACAATAGAGGCTTATGCTACAAAATTCTGCGCAGTGTACCGTATGATGCATAGTGCTCAACAGTCCCCTACTGTATGTAGGAATGCGCAGTAGAGACTTATGACACAAAAGACTGCGTAGTAAGTCACTTAGCGGATTAAAAAAAAATATTTTATAAATCGAGAGTGAAGGATTCTATAGAAAAAGTGCGAATTATGTTTTATGCCTAGTGTTAGCGTATCCTGTAGAATTATAAGTTCTTGCTTCATACTTGAACGGCCCTAAACTTGTAATTTATCAGACAAACTTCACACTCTTTGCATACATGAAAATCAATTATTTTAATTATGAGATAAAAATTCACGAGGAAATGTCTTAATTCCTTGTTATTAGATCGCAATTAAGCGTCAACACAGCCATCGTTTACATGCACCGATTCTACATGTTCCATTCTCTGACAAACTTCTGCAAGTACAAGATAGGGATCGCTTCTTTGTTTTTGGCATCAAAAACAGAGGATGTGCCTCTGAGAATGGAACATATTCTCATACAGGCTCACAGGCTGCTGTACAAAAACGTCGTGATCGACATAAGGTCGGAGGTGAGTTTAAAACCAATGGAAACGAAGGATACAAGACTTGTAGTATTTAGCTTTACCTACTTCAAATTTGAAGTGGTTTGCTTTTTCGAGATTCGATATAGGAATACCGAATATTTGAATTCGAGGGGTTAAGGTATTATAAAGGCGAATGCATGCAACAAGCCATCCATATATGAAGGACACGCACAAGACAATTAAATACATTTCAACTTCACATCGATCAGCTGAAAGCATGTGAAAGTGTCGAATCTATCGAAACTCTGTTCGTTCATATTTTCAGGGCTCTCCAATAAAAACTAAATAGCAAAGTATTCTGAAATTTGTACAGAACCTCTGTGTTGTGTTCTTCAACCTTAATTTCAATTTCAATTATATTAAATTCGGAATAGTCAACCTTTTTCCAATTGCACATGTTGTTAGATAGCAGTTTAATCAATGTATATTCTCAATTTGAAAAAAATCCTACGGGGATTACTTCATCCTTATTATACCTTAAACAGTACATAGCAATTTTGATGTATACTTGAGTTCAATACTTTAAAGAATTTAAAAGAATAGAGACAATTCTAAACAATACAAAGACATGAAAATAATTTAAAAGAGTCTGGTGCTAGACAGTATTAAAGTGAGTAGAAGGCGGTAGGTGCGATAAGAGCACAATTAGGCATTTTAGTGTGATGTCATGGCCCGTCGCTATAATCGATTCCTATCATAAAAGCAACATAGCATAGTTTACTGCACGTTAAAGAATTACAGTATCCAATAATAAAATAAAATTCATTTAAATTGATGAAGAGCAGACGAGAAATGTCTCGAAGCTTCGAGATTGCCGGCGGGATTTTCGAATTACATTCATTAAATTTTTTTAAATAATTAATTAATATGACTGAAATAAATATATTTTCGCATGGATGTACCATATTAATGTTTTAAAAATCTTTTCTACAAATTTCAAAAAAAGAACATGCGGGAGTAAACTTACAATTTTCAACTCAAGTCATAAACTTCCTTCAATGAGAATTGAAACATTTCAAAAAAGTTATAAATAATATTTAATGTAAAAATATATTTATTTTAGTCATATTTATTAAGAAGTTTTTAAATTTCCATAATTTTTATTTGACAATGCCGCCAGAAATCTCGGAAGTTTCGAGTTAATCCAGACTTTTGTCGTCTGCTCTTCATTAATTTGACTAAATTTTATTTTATTATTTGATATTCTACGTCTTTAACCTTTAGAAAACTACAAATTAATGAAGCTGGAGACCTAAAATTTATTATATTGAAGACATTTTTTTTTGCAAGAAATGTAAGAATTACCGCAATTTACCATGTTTACTTGTAATTACTGGATGGTAAGGTATTGCCGCGGTCAGTCTGAATAAGGAGAAAGATATATGTTAAAACGAACAACATTTTGAGGTTCACCTTCAGAGTCATTCATTATATAAGTCTTAATAATTAAATATAAGTAAAGAAAGAATGTGCATAAATAAATAATATAAATAACCTGGGAAATATAAAAAGGATATAGGTATTATGTCATTTTATTTTTGGAACCCTAATAAAAGGATTATTTTTCGAACCAAAGTTCTGTCGAGAAACGCTCACGAGTTGCGGTCTACGGTCAAAATCCGCAAGAGGTATTTCTCGAGTTGCGGGCTCGGATCAGTGCCAGGGACCTTTCCCCTCCGAGCCTCATTTTCTCTCCACTTGAGGCTTCCTAGTCCCCCTTTTCCCCCGAAATTTCTCTTTGCACTTTTTCCAGGCTTAGGCCTGGCAGAATTTTCTACGTATCTACTTATACTTGATACTAGCGTGTTTAAAAATGTTTGGGAAATATGTATTGTCAATAACTCTTATTCTTATTACATTATTATAATATGAATATTAACTCAAGTTAAATAAATAATAAGATTAGCAACATGTTTCCTTCACGCTTCTACAATATTTATTTCACTTAATTTTATTCAACTACAATCCTATTAAATATTACAGATAGTCGTCAAATTAAAACTAAATCTATACGGGTAAAAACTTGCGCGAAACTTTACGAACAAACTCTAATCTAGTTATGAAACCTACTTCTAAAATTAACATTTCATCAATAAGAGATTGCTCTTTTTCTATATTTTCTTTTCTCTTTTTTTCCTTGCTTTTCATTTTTATGTAGGCACTCGTTTGAACTTCTAACAACGCTTGGACCAAATTATAAATGTTTGGGTTAGCACTTCTAAACATAGGTAGCATTTAATTTCGTATGATAAGCCCCACAACTATTTCTTTTTCGCGTTATTGTTGGAGAAAATTAAGTCCAGATTTCAGGTGGAAAAATTGAACCACTCTTAATATAAGTTTTTGAAATATAATCACAAAACTTTTGAACTTTACTGTCTAATGTTTGGATAGCTTTAAGACGTTCTTCAAATCATTTAACTGCATACGTTCCCCCGCTTTTTTTCCCGTATTCCCCCCCCCCCCCCCCCTCTACTGCCCTGAGTTCGTCGCACGGGTGGGGGAAGAGAGCTCGGACGCAACTTCTCCGACCTAAAAAGTGACCGCGGTTTGCAAATAAAGGGGGTTCTGAGCATAGAACGCAACTCGAGTGCAGCCCGAGAAACTTTACAAAAGTGGACAGAAATCCTGACTTTTTTCTGATGATTACTGACTTTTTTTTAGTAGGGTTTAGAAAGATTGGAAAAGCTCTGGAAATAATTAACATTTTTCAAAGTTAATGGACTCATTTGAAAGGTACACTGGGAGATTTCCCGTATTTCATAATTCACGCGTTTTGTAATTTTTGAAAGTTTCCAATTAGAAAGCATATCCTTTTCAAAGTATTTAGAATAATTAAACTTTGAAGGTTCGCAAGATTTCTCACAATATTTCTTGTAATATATAAAATTCTGCAATTTTGAGCGGTGAAAATGACAGTGATTTTTTTGTTGACAGAAATCACATTTTTTAGTACAAAAATATATCCAGTCGTTTTTAAATGTCACGTGATATTATATGCTGGGTGGCCACTCACCCGGGAGAACCGGGGGAAAGCCGGGAGACACTTTCACCGGGATAAAGCCGGGAGAAAAATATTACACCGGGAGATTTTCCGTATTTCCATAATTCGCGCGTTTTTTAAGTTTTGAGTAAAAATGATTTTTTATTTCTATTTTTTTTCAGAGAGAGAGAGAAATCACATTTTTTAGTGAAAAAATCTATCCAGTCTTTTTGAATGTCACTTGATACTACATTATATGATACTTATCAATAATATATTTATCGTCTTCAAAATTGCTATAATTTTAATTTAAAATTATGGTTTTGAAGGCGCAATTCTAAAGGTTTTAATATTTAAGTCCTTCAAACTAAAGTTTTTTCTCAAATTAATTTTTAGATAATTTTGTAAATTTGGAATTTAAAATGTCACAATATTTTAGTTTCAAAGTCAAATATTCAAAATGTCAGGACAATTTCGCAATTAAATATTTCAAAATTTCACATTAAAAGCCTTAATAGTCAGTTTTGAATTTAATAATTTTAAATGTAAATACGTATAAAGCAATTTCGAATTGAAAGCTTAAAATTGTACGATTTCTAAAATTGGAATCATATCACAGCAATTTTGTTTTGTATTATTTTTTTTTATTTTTAATGTAATATCTTAAAATTGTCCGATTTTTAGTTAAAGATTTAACCAAATAAATAATTCTAAATTATTCTAAGGGAAGATTTGAAAATAAAAAATAGATTTAAAAATAAAACAAGATGAAAATTAAACTTTCTGAAATTGACACATCAGTAATTGAATAATTTCGGTAATTTTAAATGATCACATTTTAGAGTTATGAATTTTCAGGTTGAACGCTAAATATTTTATTGTTACCTGTCATAGGTTTTAATTTTGCAATTTAAATTTAATTGGTTGAATTTTGGAAAATATAATTGGCAATTTAAAAGTTATTAATGTTTTAAGGATTTAAATTTACTTAGAATAACTGCAATTTTAAAGGGTTTGAGTATAAAAAAGTGTTAATATCACAATTTTTGGTAATTAAAGTTTTTTTTAGAGTGGAAATATTTCATTTTTAGTGCTTCCCATTTAAAATTAATATATATTTTTGACGTCTGATCAGCTTTAATGTTAAATTATAATTTTGTCATGTAAGAACAATTTAAAATTCTAGAATTTCAGAAGCTTTAACTTTGAAAGTTTCAATTTAGTTTTACATTTCAAATTGTCAAATTTTAATCGCTCTGAATTTAAAACGATTCAAATTCAAAAGTTTTCAATTTTTTAATTGTTAACGCTCTTAGTTATAAATAATACAATTTCAATTCCTCTGAATTTTAAATGATCTATTTTCCAAAATTCGAATCTTAAAATATTCAATTTGTAACGTTTTGACATTGTCCTATTTTCGAAATTTCAATCCGAAATACTTCAATTTCGTGATTCTTCTATTTGAAAAAATGTTTAGTTTTTACCGCTTTGACTTGAAAATCATACAATATTATTCAACTACTTTTTCTAATTAAATTGTCCAAAATCCTTATATATATTTTTTTTCCAGGCGTTTTCAGTTAGAAATTATTAATTATTAATTTTTGTTTTAAAAAAATTTACAACATAAAAATGAAAAATTGGTTTAATAACGGATTTTTAAGTTATTTATATGATTCAAAGTCAACTGATTTCTTGCAAAAAAGTTTGCTGATATTTATCGAGTATATGTTTTTTTCTAAACTGGGAGAAATCACGAAAGTTAACCGGGAGAAAGCCGGGAGAAACAAATTAAAAAAAAAAGTGGCCACCCTGTATATGATATGATACTTTTTAATAATATACATATTTATCGTCTTTTTAAAATTTCTATAATTTTAATGTAAAATTATTTTTTTAAATGCGCAATTCTAAAACAGTTTAAGGGGGGATCCTGCTTTAGAAGGCTCAAAAAATCGATTTTTTTTTATTGCTTGAATCTATTCCTAATATATCTAAGAATATGTATCTAAAGTAATAGAGGCTGATTCGCATTATTTTCAAAGATACAGTACTAAATATGGTGGGTGGGTTCTCGAGAAGGTATACGAGCGCTCGGGCAGATGGAGCGCGCGATCCACACCTCGGTCTAATAACTGCGAACTGTGTACCTGAAAATGTTCAATGGTCCTTCGGAACAATATTTTGAATTCGTAAAAGTGTAGCAGGAATAGCTGATTAGCTATTATTACTGTAAGTAATCGAAAATTAACAGTTTTTCTGACCGTAAACTTTAAAGCTTTGGAAGCGCGTTTTCTCGAGTTTTCGTTTTTACGATTTTTCTAAACTGGCGGGCGTGATTGCAAGAAAACTAGACGACCAATCAAAACGAACTAAGGCTTATTAGCTTCAGTTTTTTATTCTCTTCTATTTGAACTAAAAAGATTCATGAAAAAAACTTTCTAAACCACTTTTTTAGCAAGTTGAAATGATTTTTTTTACGTGGCAAACAGCAAATTTTTTTCAAACTTGAGAAAAAAGGATTATTTCGCAATTTTTTCGGGTTTTTCTTAGTTCAGATAGATGAAAAATATATGGAAATGAAAATTTTTTTTGGTTTCTTCATTTCCGACGAAAATTACGAGTTCCATATTTCCCGCCGATTGCAGACTGCAATTGCAAGGTGCTGCACAAATGCGCATAAAAATCAGCTGCATTTGAATATTTTTCCCTCAAAAAAATTTTTTATCCTGTTCGAATATGCATTAAAATATTTATCCTTGAAAGGCCTTGAAACTAAAGTTTTACTTTAAATTCCGCTATTAAATATTTCAAAATTTCATATTAAAAGCCCTAATAGTCAGTTTTGAAGTGAATAATTTTAGAAGTGAATATGAAGCAATTTCAAATTGAAAAGCTTAAAGTTTTACAATTTCAAAAAATGGAATCATTTTACAGCAATTTTGTTTTGTACTGTTTATTATAATTTTCAATGTGATATCTTACAATTGTCCGATTTTTGGTTGAAGATTTAAACAAATAAATCACTTCAAATTGAAAAATATATGATTGGAAAATTTCAAGAATGAATACTAATTTTAAAGGAAGATTTGAAATTAAAAAATTTTTCATTGAGTTTAAAATAAAAAAAGATGAAAATTAAACTGTCTGAAATTGATACATTAGTAAATGAATAATTTCGGTAATTTTAAATGGTTACAATTTTAGAGTTTTGAACTTTAATATTTTTCATTTTAAATTACTATTTACTTTGATACGTTTTTTATAATAATTCAATTTATTTTTTGATTTTAGGCAAATTTGTGTAGTCAGCTTTAATGTTGAATTATAATTTTTTTATGTAATAACAATTTTTAATTCTAGAATTTTAAAAGCTTTGACTTTGAACAATTAAATTTAGTTTTCAATATTAAGTTGTCAAATCTTAATCGCTTTGAATAAAAATTATTCAAATTCAAAAGTTTTTCGATTTTAAATTATTTAATTTTGAACAATTTTAGTTATATATAATACAATTTCAATTCATCTGAATTTTAAATGACTTAATTTCCATTTGACATTTTCCTATATTCGAAATTTTAATCTGAAGTCATTCAATTTCGTGATTCTTCAATTCAAAATAAAATTGTGTAAGTTTTAGCGCTTTGACTTAGAAATGATACAATTCAACTTCTTTTTCTAATTTAATTGTCCAAAATCGTTCTATATATATATATATATATATATATTTCGTTTCTCTACAAAGCCGTGGAGGAGGCTGCTGAAACACTCGGCCTTGACTTCAATATCAGGGATGAGCAGGGTGCATCAAATCTTATGCATCTCGAGTACTCAAGCCTGAAGGCCCAGATTAAGAAAGCACAGGAGAAAAACTTCCGCGAACAGCTCCTCGAGAAGAAGATGCATGGCATCTTCCACAGAAA
>CAKNWT010188593.1:0-15252 GCA_932066315.1 Andricus coriarius
AAGTCGAAGTGAGTTGATCGATGCACTCTTGTCTTAATAATCCACGTTGAAAATCGGGAAAAATCATCGCACGAAAATGTTCACGATTCAATTCCATTTTTTCGCTGAGACAATATTTTCAAGTCACTGAAAACAACACAGGTTATGCTCAAGTGACAAAACGTTCTGAAGAAGGTTATGATTAAAAAGGTCAAATTTCAATTGGAATCGTCAGATGGCACCTGTAAACGCTAGTATTGCCAAGGCTCAAAATATAAAAGGCAACCCTCGTATATGAAACTCCTCTTCCACCGCATCTGCCGGGTGCGCTGCAAGTGTTGCTAGTTATCGCTGCACCTGTTTTTCGATGTTACTTATTTCTACCTCTGACATAAGGTGGCGCCGCCTAATGGATCTTAATTGATCAGCAAAATTTTGTTCAATCACTCAATGGGCCAGCTTGGGATGAAGACACGCGAAGATACGATGTTGTTCGCCCCTGACGGGTCTTCCCCGTGCCGTTACCCAAAAGTAACATCTGATCACGTCTAGATTAATTTCCGGCCTCCACTTGATCCTCTTTTTGGCCTGTGCACGCTGGAGTTGCTGGCTGAATGTTTTATCTACCTCATATCTTATGCGGTTGACGGTTCTTCCAGGAAGGAGGTTTTCGTCTATTATCTGACACCTTCGTTGTTTAAGGTAGTTCTCAGTTGCTGTCCTTATTTACGAAACATGAACTACAAAGTTGTCGCGAAAGGCCATCCCGCAAGGAGAAGTTGTGGTCGCTACCATCTCGTAATCAAATTTTGTCAGCACATCCAGCACTTATCATGCTGGGTTTGAAACTTGATGCGCTGCCGTGGTGTTTCTGTGAAATTGGTCGGTTGGGGCTCCTAAACGATACATCCTCCGCAGACGCAGCTAATGTTCTGCTGCTTACCACTTCTTGCCGATGTTCTCACGGGACAGTAGCCCTTTCGGGTATCCCGGTGAGATCTCAATGTCTATCACGCAGCTCACTACCACCGGCTTGCATGCTGCCACCCCCAGCGGTGGCACTAGGGGTGCCCCGACGATCCTCCGGAAGCGACCAGCGACGATAAAGTTTAAGGAATTTCTCCACGGTAAATGAGTTTTTGATGCTCTTCTTAGTCTCTTTCCTCTTCGTTCTCTGATTGCCTGGCATGGCAACCCTGTCAGTAGCGATGCAACAGCGAACATACCCGTCAAAGTCATGTGAGAAAAGCTCAAGATCTACCGCGACGCCAACGCGAGAACACCTCAGGTAGGGTTATTATTATTGCTTTTTTTCAAACTTGTTCTCGGGTGAACCCGGTTTCCATCATAGCCATGAACTAAGTCAAGTTACTGATGAGATGAGGATATTATTAGTTAATTTAATACGACGTTTGAAATATCTTGTAATGATTTTGTAGGTAAAAAATTAGGAGCATGGTGAGGTTTGAAGTTCGTCTTTTACCGCTGATATGCCTACGTAGCGGCCGCGAGCGTGAGAGGAGACGACAGTCGCCTCTGGATGCTCTCTGAGAGCTACTATCATTTTTATTATGAGAAGTTGTAGGCTCCAGAAGCTACAATCATGGTTCCTTAAAGCAACCAATCCCGAGGCAACCGGAAAGTGTGCGTCATCCACTCCAGCTCCTTCTGTCGTAGAAGATAAGCTAGGACGGGAAATACACGCAAGAATGTCGTACAACACTATTCATAGAGTCCGATCTCTATCCGCGGATGACCTTACGCGGCAGACGGATCAGATGGAGATGAAGGTTTCACCTCTGGATACATTTTTATAGCTACCATTCTTTGTAGAATGTTATGAGGAACAGTTTTCACGGACCAAATGAAGTGACCCCAGAAGAACAGCTTTTTACATCCGGCTCGCGACGGACTGAGCTTGACGCTGGCAAGTCGCAATCTTGTTGAGTTGGCTAAGAAATGAAGCTTTCATACCTCCAATGCACTCAATTATAAGAACTACCAGATGGACTTTGTAGTCTTGATACAGTATGCTCAACTCGAAAAAAAGTGCTTGATATTTCGCCCGTTTTTCTTCGTCCTTTGCCGTGATATTACTATCGGCTGGTGCCAAGAATTCAATCACGTAAATGATCTTCGTCTTCAAATCTTGGAGGACAATATCAGGCTTTGTAGCACTGATACGTTGAGTGGTGGAGAATCAGAAATTCCGGAAGATCTTACACTGATCATTATCCTCAACGGATTCAAGTTCCCCCTGGGCATATGGCAATACTTGCAATATATCAACACCATAGAAGTGCCGAAGATGGTAATAAAACACTTTTAGAACCGCATTGTGTCTCCGTATGTACCTGTAGCATGCATACTTCCACCATCAACTGAGAAAATGTCCACGTGTTTCTGGCTCTTGCTTGCACGCTCGGCAGTTGGTATCGCCTACAGGTAGATTCATTATGCGCTCGCGGTAAACTAAGGTGTCTATAACGCCGTCTTGACAGGCAAAATAAAGAGGCTTGTCAGCATGTACTCTTAGTAGAAGCGAATATTCTGCTTCCTATACACGACTTTTCAGCATTAAAGGTGTTAGTGATGCTAGGCCATGTATAGTGTCGCTGGAATCAAGTGGGAGACCAAGCTCCTCTGCGGCTGTCGCCAGAACCGTTCTTCGATGAAGACACTCAAAGCTTAGGAAGCCTCTGCCCCCTTTATCTCGAGAGAGGTACATTCGAGATACGGAGGATCTAGAATGATGACTTCGAAGGATTGTCATCATCTCGCGTGTACTTCGGTCAAGTAGCTTCAGCTCATCGAAGCTCCATTTTACTGCATCAAACGTAATGTATTTAGTGTACCTATTTACCGATGCCATAGGGATGTTAAGGTCCTCTTTTGAAGAAACAAAGAGTTTAATGTCGTCCATGTATAAAAGGTGGTTGACATTATATTCTATTCTGTTTGACGGGCCACATAGGTATCCAGAGCTTTTGCCTAGGAGCACAATAAATAGAGGCCAGGGGGAGATGCAAAAAGTATCGGACTTAGGGCCAGTTCCACCAACCTCGGTTAAATCATTGGTTAACTGACGGCCAGTTAAAATGAACGCTATACGCCATATTTAACCGTCGATTATCGGTTTAACCGAGGATCAACTTTTTAGCCGAGGTTGGTGAAACCGGCCCTTGGAGAGTCTCCTTGGAAGACGCCCCTCTTATATATGTAATGTAGCTGTTAGTCGCTTATCTTTTGTCAGATGTTATGACAAATCTTGTCCGCCACAAAAGCATAAGCTCTTTTATGCTTCACACTATTTTTGGATGCACCTTCAGGCACTCGAGGAGCTTAATAATGTGCTCATGCTTCGTTTCATCGAATGCCTTACGGTAGTCAATCCCAGCCATAGACAGATTGCGTCGATACCTGACCGAGTCCTGGGTAATACACCTGTCTATCAACAGGTTCTCCCTGCAACCTGCCAGCCCTCTCTTGCATCCACGTTTTTCAACCATTGCACTCCATATCGGCTCGATAGATTGAAATATCCTCTCTTTTAGGATGCCACTGAATAGCTTGTAGCTGATGTTTAAACCAGCTATGGGCCTCTACTTGATAAATCTCAAGTCTTAGAGATCAGTTCCGTGCGTCCTTCCACTAGCCACTGCGGGAAGGGTTGTTCTCCGTTTAAGAAAGTAGTAAATATACGAGCTAAATGTTGGTGCGTAGAAGTAAACTTCTTCCACCAACAGTTGTTGATTCTATCTGGCCCTAAAGCTGAAAAGTTTTTAGTTCTAGCGATAACTTTCTTTACTTCTTGAGCAGTAATTAGAGGATACTCTTCTTCTGGACCTTGTAACCTTTGCCTTTGGCAAATGTTAAGAAAGAGTGCTATATCTGAAGCGTCTTTATTTAGCTGATAAGTATCTCCATATACTTGCACTCAGAAGACTTGAATCTCTTCTGTTTCGCTTTTGAAAGAGATCTTATTCTTTGTGTCCAGTGCTGCTTGATGGTCAATAGATTAAACTTGTTCAGCGTGTGAATTGCTTTCCTTACGTTTCGAGCAAGTGCCCAGATTTTTGGAGTGAATTTTGGATTTGATGTTATGTAAATAATCACGCACTGAACGTTTGACGCGTGCCGTTTCGCCGTTTCAATTTTAAACTATAGCTGTGCAACATGCTCGTGAGTCTTGCTCAGGCGTACTGAAGTATCGTTACTTCTATTGTCGCTAAGTAGGTAGACCGCCTTCTCACAAACTACACAGTTCCTTTTTATTTATTTTCCACATATTTATTTAGTGCATCGTAGTCACCTCCTCATGTCCCTCCTCATGTTGGTTAAGTGTTCTCTGGCGTGGCTGTGACCAGTAAGAAGTTATACTACGACCTAAATCTGCCTTATTTCCACATTCAAGAGTTTTCACTCCTCTCACAACATGTTTTGCATATGAATCTCTTGGAATGCACGATTTTGTGGTATTTTGGTAATTTTACTATAAATTTCAAACATTTCTTGAACTTTTATTCTCATCGTTTTTCAAATTGAAAATTCCTTTTGTTTGTTACCCACAATGTCCTGTGGAATATTTGCAGGAAATAGGTACTTGTAACACTTGTGAAGCCTCCATTGCTAGCCATTGGTTCATCTTCCTTTTCAATCAAAACAAATTCTATCTTTGATCCAGGGTTAAACAAAATTTGTTTCTTTCATATGGTTAGGGTAATCAAATGATATGTAGGGGAGGTGATAGATTTTGGATCAATACGAAAATCGCATGATGCTGACTGAAACAATATACACGGCCCATAAAACCGTTCCTATCTGGATCGGTGATAAATCTCTCTAGCAATCATCCCAGGTAGAGAACATCACGAAGTTATTGTATAGCACAACTCGAACATAAATAGAAAAACTGACTAACGAACCCATAGGAATATCCAAACGCTTTACCTTAACAATATCTCGAACTCAAAAATGAATTAGTGATTTACTAACTTTATAAAAATTGTTAACTGTGTAGATAAAAGTAAATAACTTTGATTCAAATTTAAAATAAGGAATTACATAGGAATCGATGTTTAGCATAAAGAATTGTAAAAACATAAGGCCAATAAATACAAGGTCCTTGGCTGTGATGTACTTGTAGGCTGGTGTCGAAAATTCGATAACGAACATGGTTCGTTTTTTTAAGTCAACACGAACTATGTCATGCCTTGACTTCGCAACAGAAACAATTGTAAAGTATTTTTTTTTGTCCAATATGTGGGGCACTTCTCATTTTCGACAATTGACTCTATTTCGCTAGGACAATTTGGCGGGGCGATATCAGGGCTAATGCGGTAGAAGTGAAAGACGTGGAAAAAAACGTATATAGCCTATTAAAATTGAATATAATAATACCGTACGAATTACAAAATACTAGCTTTTATGTTGAAATCGGTTGTGTCTCGTCTTGTATTTATCAATGTAATGTTTTCAAATAATCTAAGGAAAAAGTTTATTTAATTGAAAAATTTGTTAAATTATACATTTTAATCTTTAAGCGAATAATAATTTTTACATGTAACAATAAGTTGCTTAGGACGTGTTCATTAGGTGGTTAAAAAATTACAATATCGATTTTTGGTGATCGCTCCCTTGCTCCTAATTTATTCGTTTTCTTAAAAAAGAAATTCCATATGTTTTCTTTCAGATCGGTCAACATTAACCCGTGCCCTGGGTTTTTGAAATTATCATAGATTTTTAAAAGGGAAAAGATGGGGTTTGGAAGAAATGGAATAAAGAAATAATTTAAAAATTTTTGTAAATTGAAGTTTGCTTACTTCTTTAGGAAAATACCCCAAAGAATGAAAAACATCAGTTTTAGGTCAAATTCATGCTAAAGACAGTATTTTTTTTTTTTAATTTATTATTTATACTAGATAGAGGAGGTGGCTTGACCTTGATATAGGGCTTGAATTTGAGCCACCTGGATTTCTATAAAACTAAAACATGTACTAGGTTGGTAACAGTGGGAACTGAAAGCACTTCAGCGCAGTGGAAAATAGTGACAGTTTCACTGTTTCATTCGCTTCACAAAAAGTGTGAGACAGAAAAATAAAAAATCGGATGTCCTGAGTTAATTCCAGGTAAGTCTTAAATGTCTATTCATTATTTCGGAAATGTAGTTTTGCCAATAAATGTTGCATGTAGTAGTGAAATAGGGTTAATAGAATAGTATTGCTCGGACCGATGAATAACATATAATCCAAACTCACTCCCATCTCTATAATTACTGAACGCAGTTTGAGTTTTAATGGCGGACCATTAACATTCGGCCCAGTGCACACTTTTATTGGAGATGATTAATTTTGTTTTGTTTTACTTTATAATTGTTTACAAGAAATAATAATTGTAAAGTGCATAAAGATATTAAAAATGATTTTTAATTCATATTTGCAATGAAAAAGGTATTCATTTCTTTAAATTTGAAATCAATTATTTATTTTTAAGGAATAAAAATCAAATAATTATTTTACGTTTCACTTTATAAGTCTGTCTTGTGATCAAAGGGTTAGTTTTAATAATTTTAGGAGTATTATTTGTCGCAAACAATTTTCTTGTAAATTTAATCATTTTAAATAAGCGCGCCAACGGTAGCCAATCCAACTGTTAACGAGCCACATATGTCATACGAAAAGATTTCAAAATTGGGAGCACTATTTCGGTCCAATCAGATCATCGCACGACGCCGCCATCTCTTACTTTGTTTTCGAGCGCCATGTCACTGAGGCGTGACGTCACGACACTCACGTCTTGAACATACAAATCTGGGTCCTACAAAACTCGGCCTTGTTAGCTATCAGATTCAATTGTAGATAAACTTCTATCAAGGGGTGAAATCAGATTCTCGTTCTGCGCCTGTAATTCTCTACCGGACCCCAGTTATCGAATGGTATGTTACTAGGACGTGCGACGTCACTTTTCTTACGTTGTGACTATACGACTCAGAATCCTAGAAAATCTGCCCCGTTGACCACCAGATAGACTGTTGGACGAATTGGGCCTATTAATGATGAAATCCAGTCGGTTTGGAAGAAATTATGCCGAGTAAGTCACCACCACACGCATCGCTCCGTAAAACTCGGTAAATCATGTATTCATCGCTTAACTTCGGGTGAGCACCGTCTACGCTCGTAGCGTGTCTCATAATGTACGCTCACTTTCATTCTTGGCTTCTGACAAGTTGGACAACTTACAACTTAATTGGGGTTTTTTGTTGCTTTTTTTTAAAGGAGTAGTTGGGCTTTGAGAAAGATTAGTAAAATAAATCAACAGAAATGTCTGAGGTAATAAAATTGTATATTTCGACACGTGACGCAATGGCGATTTTGATTTGACCACTTGGTCTATTTTAACTTTGTCTATACTATTGCCGAGCTTGACAACTCCCTGGTTCTAAGTTCTCTAAATAAATTCATTTGAATAATCGATCGATAGTCGAGTCAGTGCGTATTTTTCTGCGGATTAATGAGTATTCCAGGTCAATTTTGAGTGGTCGCCTGTATACCTTTCGGAGCCACCAGCCACGCGGTCGTACTCGAGTCATCTTTTTTCCATGTTTTCCGTTTAACTTTGTATTGCGACGTAAATTTTAACGTCATTATCTTCTCGACCGATCATGACAGAATCCTAAATAGGGGTTAACTGAGAAAAAGAATAACCGTCATTATCCTAAAACGGTCTTGAAAGATGCCGGATAATGGCTGGATTTACTTTTCTTTTGGATGTCCTGGCTTTGGAATTTGTATATGTTTAAGAATGGCTCCACTGCAAGGATCCCGCCACTTCGCACGACGGTTTCTTCCTTTCCTAGGGTTTCATGACTTATCTCGCTCTCAGGGCGATGTCACGTGAGACACCGACCATTTTGGGGGGCTCACAGAAGGAAACTCCAGGTATCAACGACTTCAAGACTCTTCCCTTTTTAAATTTTAAAGGTCATTAAAATCATTCTTATTCCGCGATTCCGCTGGAAAAACCTTATTTAATTTAAATATTTGCTCCTCGTTGAAAGACGAAGGTTTGAAAAGGTTCTATGCGCGACGGATTGGTTAAACCCATTCAATCGCGCGTGTGCGCAGTCACATCAAGAATGTTATAACTAACCAGTGGCGCCTGAAAGGGCATTTTGTTTCTGTCACAATCTTTCGAGTCGATCGGTTATAGTAAAATCGAAAATGGCCAAGTCGCCTTCAAGCTATGAGGAATTTTCTAAAATTCTGAATGATGTCCTCCAGACGCCACCGGTGAGTTCTCTTATTGTTTCGGTGCTTGTATTTATTCCGAACTAAAGGAAAATTTCGATCCTTAGCTTGGTGTCATGGCATTTCTCAAAGCGATTGTATAATTGACTGTCACGCTTATTTATTTTGAAATTGATTTATTAAACAACTAATTTTAAAGATAATTAAATTTTTGTTTGTCTCATCATTTAACCTCAAAACGTCTATCATTGTTTAATTTATTAATGTACAAAAACGACAAGATTGTTTGGCTTCTTTGAAATTGAATTCATAAACAAATAAACTGTTATCCTATAGCTCATAGTTAAAAGAATTCATGTTTAACTTATAACCAAGCCCAGAATTCACTCAAGTTTTCCCTTATTTTTGCTCCTAATTTGCATGTAAATTTTCAGACCGAAAGGATAATATATGTGGCGAAAAATCCGCCAAGCCTTTGATTTCATTGAAACCCTTCGAAAATGGTGTCGACGAAAAGGTTGGCGATTATTGCGCTGCCTGAGTTATTTTGCTATTTCTTTTCTTTGACGTTTCAGCCTTTCGACACAGACAAATTACAACTTTCTATATGTTGGAGGTGTTTTACTCCAAATTCAGCGACTAAATTTTCTCGAAAAAATCCATCTAATTGTAAACTCTTATCTTCTACTTCCGTTTGAAATCAAATGCTTCCCGATGACTGTGACCTAATTCAATGACGGCTGTTTTGATTTTAAAAAGCACCACCTGAGTCAGGATTGCTTATCATTTATTCTCCACTTTTATGTGTAATTAACTTTTTCCATGTGAAACTTCCGATGGGTCTTTCGCGATATAGGGCCTGCCTCACGCCCAAATCTTTAAGTATTCAGTCCGATATACCTAAACATAAGTCGTCGTTAGTTAGACAGTAGCTAAATCGTTCACACTATGTAAATACATCATAAATTCAGTGTATTAAATACACTAAAAAAAAAGTATTTGAATGAAATGGAATTTCTTTGATTCCAAGGAATGGTGGAGTAGAATGTGTCTGATAAAATATTTCTTTAGTTCAAAGGAGAAGATAATCATTACATGCAAACAAATATTATTCGACTTGAGTGAAAGTTTTTTTGATTTAAAGATGTGATTCGTTGTTTGAAGTAAACGTACCATATATTGAAAATAATATTTCTTTGAAATAAAGAAATGTTCTTTGGTAGGAATAAACAGATTTTTCGGATGCTAAGGTACGAAATATAGTTTCGAAGAAATAACTATTGAAATTGATTGAATTCTTCTTGATTCAAGAAACTGCGATATTGCCCGTGAGCACGGTCGTATACACAGGTCCGGGGGCTCTCATGGTGGGGGAAGTACCCTTATTGAAGCTTCCGATTATTTCACAAAGTTGCCACTTCCGGTAGTGGCGTAATGGTAGAGTAGAGAAAGTGGCGGATTAATTTGAAATTTTAATTTCAAGAAGTCAATTTAATCCAGATGTATTCAATAATTTGAATAATGTGGATGCATGTTTAATTAATGAAATAAATAAACACATATTGATTATGAAAATTATATGATTTAAAGTAAATTGCTTGAAACTGATTTTTCAAAATCTTAATATAGTGCAACGAGTGGACTTAACACACATTTTTAAATATAATAAAAATTTCTTATAAATAAACATTGTCGATAGAAAATTAAGTTAACCGATAAAATTGTTACTGTAATGAAAGTTCCAAAATTAATACTTCACCAAATATTCTTGACACCAGTTGAGACTCTGAGGTTAGAAAATGTTTGAAAACGTGTTATGTTTATCTTTTCAAATTCAAATCCTACACTACTCAACACATACGCCACTGCATTCAGTGGTCAGTTTGCGAAACTTTCTGGCTTACATTAGGGAACTTCCCCCACCACGAGAGCCCCCGGACCTGTGTATACGACCGTGCCCGTGAGAAATTAGTGTTTTGCGCCAAACATCGAATAATTAATATAGAGAAATGTGTTTTCAATTTAAATAAACATTTTTTCAATTCAAAGAAATATAAATGGACTTGAAAAACTGTTGTCTCTACTTCAAAGAGGCGTGACATTGTTTCAGTGCGATTTCTCGTTCGAAATAAATATCTAATAAAGTTTAGGAATTTCAAATTAAATCAAAGAAAGAAGGTATTAATTTAGGAAAATCAAGTATTAGATTCAAAAGAAAAGAGATCAATATGAAGAAAAGCAGTTTTAAGTAAAAAAATATTTCTTTGACACAAAGAAATATACGTAGACTATAATAAATCTTTTTTTTTTATTTTAGTGTATGATACCTTGCTTTAAATGAGCTTAATATTATTTGCTCTACAAGTAAGTATGCTTACAAACAATTAATAATTTCTTGATTTAAATAAATATACAATAAGATTAAAATAATATTTATATAATGTCGAGTACAAAGTTCTTATGCAAAAAAATATCTTTTGTCTGGAACTGTTGAATTTGAAAGCTACGTCAATATTATAATTAACTTTTATTTGAAAACGTGATAAAGAATTATTTTTTATCGCGTGTTGAAATAAAAAAAAAATAATTGTTTCTGATGAAAAATTATTTTCTATTGCGTGTTCAAACTAGAGTTAATTATAAGATTAAGGTAGCTTGCAAATTAAACAATTCAATATACAAGATAATTTTTTACATAAGAACTTGGTACTCGACATTGAGCAAAAATTATTTTGAATATATTGTATATTCATTTAAATCAAGAAATTATTTACGGTTCGTAAGCACACTTACTTTTATAGCAAATAAATATTTTATTGTATGGAATTGACACTTCAAACATGATAAATTTTGATTCGATCAAAGAATTATTTAGTAGCCGCGAACCTACAGTTTATGGGGGTAAAACTCGCATAATCTACACTATATTTATCAAATGCATCTATTCTTATTCTACATACTCGTAAAGGCAGATCAGGAAGAAAAATGATACAAAAAGTACATTCCAATTTAGTATTTTTATTTCTCAAAAAGCTTATTTCAAAATCATTCGTTAAACAGCGTAACCTTCCGAGAAGGTTTTACAAAATTAAAACGATTTTAATCTGACGACCGACCTTAAAATGCGCTCCGTTCAACAGACATAATGTCAATTTGTGACTTGCAGGAAAATAACATTTTCTAGAGTATCGAATACTATGTAACATCACAGACGAATTAAGCTTTATTATAAATAATAATAATTTTTAAACTCAATTATAAATGAACTGTATCCTATTATGGAATTTTCCGTAAGAAAACTTTCAGAAATTGCATAAGCATGATAGTGGTTTGAAAACAATATAATACTACATACTTTATAGACAAAGCAAATTTCTACAAGTCAGCAACGGTTCCATCCTTATCCTTTAAAGATTTAATTGTTAAAATAAAAATAAAAAAGGTAGACCAATCCTCGCTTCCGTTCTTCAATGTTTCCAGTCCTAAGTTGTTATAATCTTTGATTATTAATTCATAGCCATGAGGATTCTTTCAAATTTACCAGTCTTGAAATACTCTGGCAACGCATTCTTCTGAATAATGAAGAATATCCCTACGACGCCTAGCCGCTGTTAGTTCCCAGTGCCGTTCGACTAAATTCCACGGAGCTTGATTTTTACGTAGAAACTCGATGCTTGCTTCGATTTCTTCTTCGTTTTCTGAAAAAGAATAATATCATATATATCCACATATACTTAATGATTTTCCGGTAGCGGAATCGCACTTTTTTTATCGCTGGAATATAATAAGTAGCTACTACCTCGGTTGGGAACAGTTCAACTATCTCGTTGGCTAAGTACTTTAGTAAGTCGTAGGTCACTCTAAAAATATCGTGGAAATTGAAAATGTTCAATAATGCAATAAAACAGGTGTTATCTACAATGGCTCTGTGAATTACTATACAGATAAAATAAGAAAACATTAGCTTTAAGTACTTTCTTAAAAGTTCATTTTTGTGGTTGAAGATTCAGAATTTGAGTTGGAAATTCTTTTTTTTTTATACGCATTAACTTTTCCACACGTAAATCAAACTACATTCAAACTCTGATTTAACGTTCCCGAATTTACCGTTTCCGAGAATCCACGCCGCGCCGCGGGTTGGCTTCTCAGGAGATGCGCGGGGTGTGTTTACTGCTTCCGAGAATTGACGCCGCGCCGCGGGTAGGCTTGTCAGGAGCTGCGCGGGGTGTGCGGGGTACGCTAAATCATGTTCAGTTAGGGTAGGTCAGGTCCAATGACAGCCCCAAAACCAACGTTAAATCAGAGTTCGACTGTATTTTGTTATCAACTCATATTCATGGGTCAATATTGAACTATTTTATAGAAAAATAGTCTTTTTAGCTTAAAAATTCCACAATTTAGTATATAATTCAACTATTTTGTACAAAATTAAACTGCTTTGTAGAAAATTTGTTTCTTTTTATTGAAAACTAATTCTCCTTCATTAATATTCAACTAGTATTTTCAGTTGAAAATGATCTTTTTTTGTTTAAAAATGTAATATAGTTAGTTAGTTGTAATGTGGGCGGGGGGCCCCGTGCAGTGCCCCCTGGCGCTCAAGCTATGAAGCCTATTGTGCCACACCCGTGTTTATTCTAAAGGCAGTACTCCGAATCCGGCGAATCTTTGCCGAGTGTTTTTGGATCTCGGAAGGTTTCGTTGTTACCAACGTTATGAAATTATACCTCTCAGGTGCCAGGCATACTTATCGCACAGTAAATGGCGTCCTACTTGTTTGTGGCCAAGTGGCCCCCACCCACTCTGCCATTCGGCAGCCTCCCTAGCAGGCTAGGGTGGACGGAGCGATCCCTCTGAGGTCATCAGTTAGATGCACAGATTCGAAGCACTGATCTGGTGTGTTATGTAAGTGTGTGTGTGTGTTCAGTACTCGAAATTGGCCAGCGACCGCCGAGCAATAGGGCCCCCGTAGGTGCCTCAAGCACAGGAGTCCCCCGTAGGAGCTTTGAGTGCAAGAGTCCCCCGTACGAGCCTCAAGCGCAAAGAGATCGCTGACTCATTTTCGAGTCTTCTCAAAATCGGCTTCAAGCCGCAAGGTTAGGCCCTCGTCAGAGCCCATTTATTCTTGGTAAGGTATCAGCTTTTTCTGAGGGGACCTACAGTTTAAGGTGGGTTTCGATCCACCGAAGCCCCGGTAGAAGTACATAGAAAAATTTCCATTGGTACCCGGCTCAGGGATCGAACCCCAGACCTTAAGCTAATATAAAATCCATTGTTGAAACTAATCAGTTGGAAATTTATATCTGTAATTATTGAAAATTTGTCTTTTTAGTAGAATATTAAACTATTTGAATAAATATGTATGTATGCTGTTAAAAATTCGTCATTTCTGGTAGAAAATTCAACTACTTCAGGGATGCCAGTCCGTCCCCTTTTTCCCATAATCCACTTTTTTCCCCCTAAAATTTGAAAAATCCCCTTAAATCCCTAAAATCGAGAATTTTGACCCAATTTCCCCTTTTTTCACAAAGTTTAGATTCATTTTTATAAGACTGTGATTGGTTATTTTAGTAAGGAGTAAATATGATTGGTTGCTAACGTGTGTCTGTGAGAATATTGCGGAAAATATCTGTATATCTATATAAGAACAAAGAAGAAGTCTTGAGAAAAATATTTAAGTATAAATTGCAATGTAAAAACGAGTATTAGATACGTGTTTTAGGTTTTAAGGTGACAATAGATACATTGTTAAAGACGTGATCTACCTGTAAATTTTTACTTAGATTTTTTTTTCTTCATAATTTCTTGCTTAAATGACTTAAACATCTGTATTTTCCACGTAAAGTAGATTCTTGAACTGGAAGAAACATTCAGGTAATGTCAATACATTTTCAGAATCTTTACTTGGATTTGTCTTATATCCAAGATTGATTTTCTTGTTTTTTTTTCATGGTTTCTGTATTTAAAAGTTAGTTTTTCGATCGAATTCAAGTAACCAGTTTTGTGCTATATAAAAGGCGTTGTTAGCTAATAAGATAAAGGAAAAAAGGACATTGCAACTTTACAGTCTGATCTAGAAAATGCCGAAAAAGCGTGTGTTGAAGCTACGAAAAATTCTGATTCAATACAAAAAACATTAAATGGCGTCGTAGGTAAGGATCCAACAGGCATTGTAGTCCAGGAACTTATGAGTTTAGAAAAGTTGCGTACAAAAAAGAAAAAGAAAAGCGAAACAAGGTAGATCAATTGCCCAAAAAAATCGAGAAAAAGAAGTCTGAATTAATTAGGTCTGCTATATTAGAAAAAAAAGAAAGAAACTATCTGCTAATTAGGAGATGTCGTTTTGATGCAATTACATTTTTTTAAGAGATACCGATATGCGGAAATTACGTATCAAAAGTTCCTAATAAAAAATACCAATTGTCATAAAAATCTAGTATTTATTAAGGTATTTTCACTCGCCTTACACTTTAAAAAATCCCCTTTTTCTCCAGAAAAATCCCCTTTTTTCCCTAAATTTGAACGACTGAACCGCTGGCATCCCTGCTACTTTGATAAAAATGTATATATTACGTTGACCATTCGTCTTAGTTAAGTCTACCTATTTTATTATTTCAAATTAAAATAGGTGTTTCTTGAAATATCAACTACTACATTTTTCGTTGATAATTTATCTTCCTACATGAAAAATTCAGCATCTTGGTTGAAAATCGAACTCCTTTCTTAGAATTGCATTTACAAAATTAAATTGTTTTGTAGAAAATTAGCTTTTTTTCAATTCAAATTAATTCTCTTAATTAAAAATTTAACTACTTCATTTTTGGCTTAAAATTTATATATTTCAGTTTAAAAATTCAACTATTTAATTTATAAATTTTTCGTAATGAAAATAATATAAAATAAAAATTAATCAAATACAATTTTGATTGCCATCACATCCTTTGTTCAGATTTTTTAGTTGAAAAATTATATAATGTAAAAAAAAATTATATTTCGGTAGATAATTAAACTTCTTGGTCGAAAATTCCAC
>CAKNWT010188595.1:0-15452 GCA_932066315.1 Andricus coriarius
AACATCATTTTTTTTGGTTAAAAATTTAAGTATTTTAGTTAAGTATTTATCATTTTAGTTAAAATTTTATCTTCTAGATTGAAGATGAAAACTACTTGGTTGAAAGTTATTATTTTGTTAAAAATGCGTCCTTTTGGATCAGAATTCATCTATTTCAGTTAAAGATTCATAATTTTAGATTAAAATTTGTTGTTTTTTTTTGTAACATTAATGTATTGACTGAAAATTTAACTATTCCATTTTTGGTTGAAAACTCATATTTTCTAGTTCAAAATTCAACCATGTTGTTAAGAATTCATGTATTTTGTTGAAAAATCATCTTTTTTGGTAGAAATTAATTCTTTTTGCTTCAAAATTCAACTATTTGGTTAAAAATTCACCTATCTTGGTTAAATGGAATATTTTTACTGTGAGCTTTAGAAATTTGAAACGGTTCAAATTTAATTTAATGCAAGACCCACATTAATTTCACCGAGATATTCACTGAGTTTAAAGTATAAGAAGATAAAATGGAAATTTCCTTAAATTATTATTTAAATTCATGTATTAATGTATTTTAATACAATTCTCTTCTTTGTAAAATAAGTTTTTTAATTTACTTGAAACTACCATTTAAAATAGTAACCAGCAATACATTTACCAATTCATTTCGTAGTAGCATTAACAATTATTCCTTTAGCAGATATAGTTACTAATTCATTTAGTCAGTTATTCTAACTCATTGAAATAGTACATTTTTACTAATTACTAGTAAACGAATCAGCACTATTTGAATTAGTAGAAAACTACTACCAATTAGTAGTTTTCTACTAATTCATATTCAGAGGGTACCAAACCAGTTTTAATCTGCGCTCAATCCCAGTTTATCGGAAACCAGTCTGAACCTAAATTTCAGTCATTTTTAATCCGTGCGACAACATAAACTTGAAATCTAACAGAACTTTTAATCCTTGCCAATACATACACCCAATCCGATGAATCTGAGGTTCGTCCTAAAAGTCTTTTCAATCCTTCACAATTCTTGCTCGAACATTAATTTCAATCCGACTTAATCCAAACTTGCCATTCAATTATTTTCAATCCAAATAAATATATCCCCTTCTATAACATTTTTCAAATTTTGACAGTTTTAAAGTATCTTTCAAAGTTTTCCCGAAATTTTAAAATGTGTCAAATTTTGTCAATGTTAATACTAGTTGTTATCTATTAATAATTTTTTAAGTTTTCGCGTATCTCATGATTTTTGTGATAACTCAAACTTTATATTTCGGCAATCTTTCTACTGGGAAAATTCGTGTTGCCCCAAGGACTATCCCAGTGTGGAATATAATCAAAATTTGGTCAGTTTTCGCGTATCTCTCACCGTTTTCATAATAAATCAAAAATTAAAAATTTTTTTTTTTAATTTTTAAGTCATTCTATTGGGTTAGTTCAAGTTTGTCGAAAACAATTCTGCTCTGTCAACCACTTCAAATTAGCCAAGTTTGCATGTATCTCTGATTTTTTTTCGATATAATTCAGAATTTTTATTATTGTTTTGATTTTTTTAAATCTTTTCATCGGGTAAGTTTGAGTTGTTTGTAAAAAACACCTCTGCAAGCCTCTAAAATGTAATTAGTTTCCACTCATCTCAGACCACTGTCGAGATAATTTTAAATTTTTATTTTTTCTAATTTCGAAAATTTGTTTACTGGCTTGCGTCGGGGTGGCCGAGGAACGACCGCTTTAGAAAACGTTGAAAATGTTGTTAGTTTTCGCTTATCTCTCACCGTTTTCGAGATAATTCAAAATTTTCATTCTTTGAGTATTTAAATAATCGTGTGATTGGGTTGGTTCGAGTTGGTCGAAAACAAACCCCCTCTACAAAAATCTTTAAATTTACTTAGTTTTCACGTTTCTCTGCCCCTTTTAGATATAATACAAAATTTCGGATTTTTTTCAAATTTTGAACATTTGTTTACTGATTTAAATCAAAATGGTCCAGGACTATTTCCCTTTAGATAACTCAGATAACTCAAAATTTTGATTTTGTTCTTAGTATTTTAAAAATCTTATAAATGGGTTTCTCTGACCCTTTTAGAGATTATACAAAATCAAAATTCATTTGGTGCCTATTTTTTCTTTTGATCCAATAGACCTTAATTTCCGAGATATCGAGGTTGAGTATTTGCACTCGAGCATTGAAATTTTTTTTTCGAATGTTTATGCATATCGCCCGGAACTTTGTTTGAATTCACACAAAAATATATCCGTTTTTTTTTTGTTGAAAAAAATGATATATTTAGATGAAGTTTAACTCGTAACACCATGACGTTTAAACATATTTCCCATTAGAAAAAAATACGTTTATGTAAATTTTATTCAGAATCATCAATACCAAAAGTTGAATCAAGTTGAAACGCAACGTTTTGCTTCAAAATCAGCCATAGAATATAAATAAAATATAACTTTTGAAATATCACTCCCATAATTCTGTTTTATAGGGTCTCAAAGAAACCTCATAGGTGAAAAAATGGGTTTTGCGAGTTTTTGGTGCTAATTATGATTCTTTTTGCAATTTTTTAAAATAAAAATTGTTTCTGAAACATAAAATGCTACCTCATACTGATAATTAGATGTTTACACTAATTGTTTTACAATTTATTATTGTTTTCAGCAATATTCTCTTAGAATATAAATAGAAAAGTCGCGGTTTTTTAAAAACTTTTCCACTTTTTGTCCAAATTTCAATTAAAGTGAGGTAATAGTTAATCAATGTTGAAAAAATAACTGTTTAAACGATTTATTATTGTTTTTAATAATATTTTCTTTGAATAATGCTAGAAATTGCGGTTTTTTTCTGAAATTTTTACTTTTTGTACACTTTTCAATTAGAGTGAATTAATAATACGGCTGCGAAGTACTATGGACGTATTCACTATGGGTGTATTTATTTGTGCTTGCTTTATGAGCATTTTTCTTCCTCATCAGTGTCAAATAAATTTGCTTCCTCATAGAGGGAGGCTTTCCCTAACAAAAGAAAAAAATTGATACTTTAAATATTTTTCAAGCTTATGTTTCTGTGTTTCCGAAAATTTTATTTTCAAAAAATCAGAGGGCCCACCAAATTGTTAATTGATGTGTTCTGTTACTATAAACAACTTTTTAACCTACGGTAGTCTATAGATCAATCCACGCGTCTCAAAGACGCGAACAATCATATCAAATTCAGTACTGTTATATTCCCAATATAAAAAAATCCTCTGATAAACGAGAAAACTGATTTTGTTGAAAAATTTAAAAACGATATTGGTAGGCTATGGTAGATCATAAAAATTTCTTGATTTTTGCAATCGATAAATCTCGTAGACGCAAACAAATATATGATATATATATTAGTTGTATTCCCAATATTAAAAAAGTTTTCTTTATACGAAGATAAGCAACATTTTTTTCAATTTATTAATCGGTATTGTAGATCATAGGAGGTTATAGAAGGTTCGTCCATAGGTGACTCGACGTGTCTCGAAGACGCAAGCAAACATGTCAAATATAGTACTGCAGTACTCCTAATATAAACAAAGTTTTTCTCATATAAACAGAACACACATTTTTTTTTAAACTTCATAAATCGGTACTGGTCGATGATATAAGATTCCCCAATACGTCAAACGATGCGTCTGAACGACGCGAACAAATACTCTACATGTAATATTGTCATCACCTGAATATCTAAAAAGTTTTTTTCATATAAACAGAATACAGAATTTGCTTGAAACTTCATAAATCGGTACTAGATGGTCATAAAAGGTTCATTAAAAATCCACATGTAATATTGTTGTATTTTGAATATAAAAAAAATTGCTTCTGTAAACTGACTAAACCATTTTTTTTAATTCATAAATAGGTACTCGTAGTTCATAAACGGTTTACCAATAGGTCAATCGATGCGTCTTGAGGACACGAATAAATACACTCCATACAATATTTTCGTATTTTGAATATCAAAAAAAAACTTCTCATATGAACAGACTAAACCATTTTATGAAACTTTAAAAATCGGTACTGGTAGATCATAACAGCTTCAGCAATAGGTCGATCGATGTGTCTCAGAGACGTGAACAAATGCGCTAGATAACCTTATCAGGCCTAGATATCAATCGCAGCTACACTTATTTAAATTTTATGATCGTAGCTGTTTTACTTTTCGAGATATGGTAAGCAGAAAAAGGTTACACACAAACACACATCCAAACACACACGGACATTTTAACAACATTATTTCCGAGCTCCTGGGGTCAAATTATTTTAAAATATGTCAAGAAAGAGTATTTGAAGTTTTATGTAGTCACAAACCTCCCTGTATGAGGAAGCAATTAATGCAAGTTAACAAAAATTATTGTTCGAACAATTTATTATTATTTTTAATGATATTCTCTTTGCTTAATATGGTAAAAAGTGTCGGCTTTTTCTGAAATTTTGAACTTTGCTTAACAAATATTTAAAATATACTTCAAATTTTCTCTACGGATCATATTAAATGTCAATTTTCTTTGAAATAGTTGCTAAGACCCTTTATGCTGAAAAAAATTTTAATATTTGTTCCTAACTAAAAAGTCAAACAAAAGCTCAAAATTTCAGAAAAATCAGTAACTTTCTGTCATAACTCCAAGAGAAGACAGTTATAAACCATAATAAATTGTTTAAACAATTATGTTTGTTAACTTGAATTAATTATTACCTCGCTAAGTGAAAAGTAGACGAAAATTTTAAGAGTTCAGAAAAAACAATAACTTTTTAGCACTTGCCTGAGAGGAGATAGTCATAAACAATAATAAATTGTTAAAACAACTATGTTTGTTAACTTGCACTATTTATCACTTCACAAATGAAAATTTCAGAAGAACCCGCAACTATCTGGCAACAGTAAATAGGAAGACGGTTATAAACAATAATAATATGTTTAAATAATTATTGTTGCTGAATTAAATTAATTATTATTAACTCACTTTAAAAAAGTGGACAAAAAGTGAAAAATTTGTGATAAAACGGCAATTTTCTATCATTTTTCTCACCGAATATCAATAAAAAAAAAATTATTTAAACAATAATACCTGTCAACATTAATTAAGTATTGCCTCACTCTAATTGAAAAATGAACAAAATATGGAAAATTGTTGAAAAAATCGCGACTTCCCAACTCTATTCTAAGAGAAAATTGTTAAAAACAATAATAAATAATTTAAATAATTTATCGAAACATCTAATTATCAGTATAAAGTTGTTTTGTATGCATTAGAAACAATTTATATTTTAAAAAACTCAAAAATCATAATTAGCCCCAAAAACTCGTGAAACACATTTTTTCAGTTCTGATCTTTATTGGGTCGCGGTAAAACAGACTTATGGGGGTGATATTTAAAAATTAATATTTTTTTCGTATTCTATGGCTAATTTTGAATAGAAATGTTGAGTTTCAACTCGATTCATCTAATATTAACGATTCTAAATAAAATAGTCAAAAAAGTCTTTTTTTCTTATGGGAAATACGTGTTAAGCTTCATGGGGCTTGCGCCACCTCTAAATATCGTTTTTTTCAAAAGTAAAAAAAAATTGATTTATTTTTGTGTGGATTCAAACAAATTTATGGGCGTTATTCATAAAAATTTGAGAAAAAATTCGAATTCATTTTTGGACCACCCTAATGTACATTGAAAAAGAAAACTTTAATTTACGATTGGAAATGAAAACAGGGAAACTGTTGGAACTTGAATTTTTGAAATTTTAAAGTTTGATGTTTATGTTTAGAAGCTAGTGAGTCAGTTTGGGGTTCAAATCCTCAGAGTTGCGAATTTATAAATTATATAAATTAAATCGAAAAAATAAAATTTTTCTTACTGTATACAAGTCTGAAATTTTCAGGAGCTGTTCGTGGAAAATTCTGGAACTGTTCGTAAAAAAGTATAGAATAGGTTCATATATTTCTCATGGAAATAAGATTCAATATTCCATCTTTTTTTCACGTATTCGAGACCCAGCTACAAGTTCGTGACTTTTTTACAGGAAAATTTTTTCCGTGCAGAGCTACCATGACTTCTATCCAGAAAAGACCTCTTCTCACGACTTTTATATTCTACTCGCATTGTCTTCTCTGCCTTCACAACCTAAAATTAGGTCTGAAATTACCAGAAACTTTAAACCATCTTATTGAATTCACATTGGCGGCCCTATCAGCTAAAAGAGTTGCTATCACTCTGGTCACTCTCGAGAGTCGAAAAGGAAAACTTTTGTGTAAAGCTACATTGTGTAAAAAAGTAGAAAAGAATTTAAGTGTCATTTGAAAGATCTGGGAAAGAATACGTAAACCACTTTAGAGAGAGGTTAAAACAATGTTTGCTTTGCTTTGAAAATGGAGATTAGAAAAAGATGGAACTGTGTCCTGAATATATTATTTTAATTCATAAGAATACTTTCTGAATCTGAATTAGTAGAAAACTACTAATTGGTACTAGTTTTCTACTAATTCAAATAGTGCCGATTCGTTTACTGGTAATTAGTAAAAATCTACTAATTCAATGAGTAAGAAAAACTGACTAAATGAATTAGTAACTGTATCTACTAAAGTAATTGGAAATGCTACTGCTAAATAAATTGGTAAATGTACGGCTAGTTACTATTTTAAATGGTAGTTTCAAGTAAAGTTAAAAACTGATTTTACAATGGAGAGAATTTTACTGAAACATAATAATAAATTATTAAAGTCGGGCTAGATCCGATTAGAAAAAAGTCAGTTCAATCTAAATTGAAAACTTGTTACAGTAAGCTTTAAACGGTTGTGCATTTGCGCCAGGGTTAGTAGCCGCTCCTTCATTGTTGTTATCTGATAAATGCGTTCTTCGAATGTGTTGTCGCATTGAGTTAAAAAGGAAAAAATGATAATGATCTATAATGTAGATTCCCATTTTCACGGTAAGTGTGAAACGATTTCTCTTATGATCGGTCCGTTACTATCTCTGATGATAATACAGATTTCTATTAAAAATTGATTTGTATATTACATCTTGGAAACTAAAGCGTGTTTCAGAAAGGGAATTCTTCCTCTGATCTCTCTGTAGCTTAGTGGCTAGAACCTCTGACCGGAAATCAGTTGACCTGGTTTTCGAATCCCAGTGGAGTGAAAGGAGTAGATATTTTTTCTGAATACATTTAATTTCAGGAAAAAATGCCTTCTGCGACCGTCCTGTCCATATTCAAAACCAGAAGGACCATAACCTCTATTCATTGTTGGCTCATGCAGAAATTGGAAACTTCCATCAACGTATTGACTGCATATGAAACACCGTGATCTGTCCATTTTGAAAATTTTTTTTACAGGGATGAACAAGATAAAAATAACGATTTTTTATGTGTCTGAAATAAAATATGAAATTTGAGACTCAAAATCTGTGATAAGCAGTACATTTTATTTTTATTTATTATTATTTATTTATTTTCAAATCGATCACTGGATTTTAGAAAATGCTTTTATTCCATTCTTGCTTTCGTGAAATCAATCAACCCAGTGGTACTCAGAAATTACTAGATTTCAAATAATGCATAAATTTTTGTTTTTCAGTGTTACAAATAATTTTCCCGCACTTATCTGTACAAGAGAATGGATTTCTGAGGCTGTGAGCATCTTTAAAATTAATAATTACTGACGAAAACAGTGAGACGCACTGCTTTTAGATTTAAATCCGAAAATATTCACTACCAAAACCTAATTATTCAAGTAATGAAGACCCGGAGGGGCAGAATGATGACAATAATAATAAAAAACAAAAATTAATTCGATTGAATAAATACGCAAGTCATACTTAACATTATCAACGTATAACAATCATTAACGTTGGAAAACAATTTAATTCAATTTGTCCGATTACAAATTAGGAATTACGTTATTACAAATTAAAAATGACTATTGTCATGAAAAAATGTAATAGACAAAAGACAATATACGACATATAATTCAATATGTGTGAAAGGATATCGTCAACTATGAATCTTTTTTGTATACTGATAACTATTCTTGATATACACGAATTCAATAAATAAGAAAGAAGCTTGCTATCATTCCGTTAAAAAAATCTATTTTTAGATCATTGGGTTTAAAATACTTCACGGCAGTGTCGAAATGTAAATCATTATTACAAATTAATATTTGGTATTTTTATTAATAGTATAATTGGTTGTCTGTTATCCTTATGCAATGCGGTTTTTATTAAAAAGTCAAAACAGTTTTCAAATTGTCAAAAATATAGGACAAGTAATTAATTTAATTAAATAATTTTAAAAATCAATAAATATTACATGTAAATAATTATTGTTGCTATAGGCAAATTTTATAATAAACTGACAGATTCCGTATTTTCTAGGAATCATAATTTGTACCACTCAACTTGTTTATATTATGTAGTATTTATGATACTGGATGATTCTTAATATTATCGAATTATAGAAATTAACAATTTCAATAAATTAGATGCGAAATTTTATTATTTTCTCTGAGAAACATTTTTTTTCAACAAATACAGTTTTTAATACATTAAAGAAGGTATTCGATTCTACATCGATATCAAAAATTAGTCAATAAACTATTTCCATAAACAAATTTAACAAACAGGAATATATATTTAGCACTTTTGCGTAGAAATTAATTCCTTTTAAACATAGTATTTAATTTAAAAAGTACCAATAATAGAAGTGGTCAATTAATAACACTGCCACACAACAACAAAAGTCCGAATCTAAGATCGGAATTTGAAAGTTAGATCTTCTTTTCAACATAATCTCAAAAAACATGAAAAAAAAATATTTTTGGAGGTTTTGTTGTAAATGGAATCTAATTTGCAAATTCGAACCTCAGATTCAGATTCAGCGGCACAAAATACACAGGAATTGACCTCTATCGGAAATGTTATTGAGTAGTTTATACTTTTGATCAACAGAGCACATCTTTTCAAAGTTACACGAATTTCAACGAAACAATAAAAATGTAATCAATAGTACTTAAATTAACTTGTTACACTCAGAATTAAAACAATTTGCTTCAATCAACAAAAATTTTGTTGGTTCAACGATAGGATATGGTTATTATATTGACAATAAAATATTTGGTTGATGAAACCAAATTTGTTTGTTTGTTTTAACAAAATCTTTAGAAACATGGAGTATTTAGTTGATTCAATCAAAAAATTCTTTTGAGTTAATTTAATATTTTGTTAAGTTAAACAAAATTTTCTTCATTCAACCAAATTTCCAGTAAGAAAGAAAAGAAGAAACAGTTTTTTTGTTTAGGACATTTTTTTCTGAGTGTATACGTAATTTATTTATTCTTGCTCTTGTTGTTCAAAACACAGATCTAGTAGCAGAAAATAGTAACTGAAGCGAAATATACCATTTTCAGCGGTTTTATTTATTCGATAAAAATTTTATTCAAAACAGAAATAAATCATTCCTCAGAACTAGCAAATTTTTACTAAATTGGCATAGATGTTTTTATTTTCTTTTACACTTTCAAAATATAAACGAAATGTCGGTCAAATTATCCTTATTTTTCATCATTTTTGTTATTGTTTAACGTTTGATACAAAAAAAAATTAGCATAAGAAATGGTACTTTTATCTCAATTTTACATGCTTCAATGTGACTCTAAAAGTCCTGAATATGTTTTGAACTAATTAAAAATTTTCGTCATGTTTTGCCAAATTCTGTGAAAAAAATTTTGATCAATGTTCCAGGTACTTCTTTGACAGATCTGAAATCTTCAAAATTCTTTTTGTATTTTCTCGATGAACTTAGGAAAATTATAAATGAATAGTTATTTGAAATGTACTCTGCAAATGTTCTTTATTATTGGAAAATAATTATATTTTTAAATTTTGCTAACACACTATAATTTGTAAACGTTTTTACACTTCCAAAGAGATGGGAAACATGAAAAAATGACTTTTCTACATTATGTTCAACTCTATTATATCAAATATATATTATATTCATTTCTGTATCTCGGTTTGGGGCTGCTTATTCAGATATTACAAAATAGAGTAAAAATTTTATTTTTAATGATTTCCTTAACATTTGTTTCTTATTATGCATTAAACTTTAATCTCGGCTACCCTGAAAAATGTACCATTTCAATAATTAAATATTATTACAATTCTAAATATGCATTGGTATTTAAACATACGTATTTTCATTGTTGTGTTTTTATAATTTAAAAAAGTGCGCACTTTACGCATTCTAGCTTAAAGTAGTTCGAAGCAAACTTCTAGATATAATTTAGGCAAACAATTTTGTTAAATAAAAAGTTATTGTAGCTTGTGTCGTTTTAACAAAAAGTTAACTTTTTTATTTCAAAAAAGAATTCATAACACGTGTTTATAGGAAACGTTTAGATCTTTTTGGTTGAACAACTTTTGTCAATTAATTTTTTTTCGTACCTTGTGTGATTTGTCAAAAAATTTAATTTTTTTTATTTTTAATATTATTTTGTACGATCAAAACAAAAACTACGAGTACTATCAAAAAATTATTGATAACAAATTTGAATGAGTTTTCACTCTTTATTGGATGATCAACTTCCATCTATTCATTTTTTCCTTAGATTTAGTCTTTGTCCATAAATTTAATTTTTTTATTTTGAATGTTGTTTTTTATTAATAAAACAAGCACTACGCATCCTATCAAATAATTATTTCTAACAAATTTGTAGGTATTTTTTTAACAACTGTTGTCTCATTATTTTGTTTCGTAGCTTGTGTCGTTTGTCCGCAAATTTAATTTTTTAATTTTTAATGTTTTTTACGAATAAACCGAAAACTACGTGTTCTATAAAAAAAGTTAATAATAACAAATTTGTATGTCTTTTTGGATGCACAAATTTTTTTCGTTTCTTGCATATTTTGATCGCATAATGCAATTTTTCATTTTTCATTATATTTTTGTGCGATAAAAATTTGAATTTTCAATTTTTCAAAAAAATTAAAAAATTTGTTATGATAATCTTGTAGGGTGTTCAAAAGCAACGTTTTTCTCTTCTTAACCCTTTTTATATCGTCTTTTGTTTCGCCTAAAATTTTCGTTATTGTTTAATTTTGTAAACTCTATAACTCTGGTAATTTATTATTTATCAAAATGGTGGGATGGTCATATTTTAAACCAATCTAATACCTTTTCTGGTCAGAAATGAATTCGGAAGATTCGAGTCACATAAAAAGATAGTTATGAACTTTAGAAGTTCTGAAGAGACTAAAAATATTTCGAAACGTTAAAAGATTTCCGAAAATTAATAAAATATTTTTTTTACATGTCCAAGCTTAAAAAAGTCCTAAATATCTATTAAACTCATTTAAAGTTTTAGTAAAATCTTTTAAAATTCTGTAAAATAAAAATAAATTTCATAGTAATTTTGTAGATAGTTTATCGACGTATCTGAAATCTTCAAAAATCTTTTTAAATTTTCTCGAGGAACGAACGAAAATTGTATTTATAGAACCTTGAAGCAAATGAACAAGAAAACTTAAAAAATAAACAGTTGTTTTAATTTTTTAATTAAAATTACGTTTCCCTTCAAATTATAATTTGCGTAATTTTTTTTGTTACTGAACAATATTTTTAGCGGAAAATTTGTCTATTTCTTTTGAAAATTGATCTCTTTTGCTAAATATTTTACCGTTTTATGGATAAAATTGGAACTGTTTGGTTTACAATAAAGTATTTTTTTAGTTGAGAATTCTAATATTTCGTTGGAAATTCGTTTCGTCTATTTGGATGAATTCATTTCTTTTTGATTTACAATTCAGATATTTTTTAGTTTTAATATCAAGTATTACATTTTGAATTGAGAATTCATCTCTTTAGTTGAAAATTCTATCACAAGGTTAAAAGTTAAACTGCTTGTTCAAAAATTCACTTGTTTTGTTGAAAATAATCGTTTTAGTTCAAAATTCATCTCTGGCTGAAAATGTAACTATTTTTTTAAACTTCTTCTTTTTTGCAGAAAATTATTCTTCTTGGTTGAAAATCTATTTTTTTGGTTGAGAATTTAACTATTTTGTTGAAAATTTGTCTTTTCGGGCGATTCAAACTTTTTTTTATTTAAAACAAAAATCTTTTTGGATTGCAATACCAACTATTACACTGTTCATTGAGAAATCCTTTTTTTATATAAGAATTCATCTATTGATTTGAAATTTTTTTTTAATTCTGATTTGACATGTCTGCAATTTTTTAAAATATTTGAAAATTTTCTCAAAAATCTTAGGAACATTATATTTATAAAAGCTTAAAATTAAAGAAACATAAAAATTATAATAAAGTTATTCAAAAATTTTATTTTGTAATAAAAATGATTTTTCTCCTCAAAAAACTACATGAGCGCGATTGTTGACGCTAGTTTCAATACAAAAATGGCCTGTTTTTTCATTAAGTTTTTAAAATTTGTTTGGCACCCGATCTTAAACCATTGTTTAAGTCTCAAAGAACAACTTTTTCCTTGTCTTAACAATGTAAGCTTCAGTTTAAAAATTTCAGCTGCATCGCTAATACTATTTACAGATCTAAGATTACACTTAAAAATAAATTTTTATAATGGTACAGTTAAATAACTAAAATAAATTACATTTTGTGAATTCTCCTAAGTACTATAATTAATTTTCTGAACGATTTCAAAATCGTTTTTATTTTCACCGATCCTTGAAAATGTGCTTGTCACGTCTTCATAAATGCTATATAAGGCAATTAGAGCAACGTCTGATATCATTCTACAAACACTCAGTTTCTCGACAAATCTGGTTACTTTGTGAGTTTTTTAAATCAGAAAAATAAAATTTTATCAAAAAAAGATTGTTTTAAAATTCACTTTCCAAGATGACAGAAAAAGTGGCATTTGTTTTCTTACTGAGTAAGTATATCTATATACATATAGATACATATACATACATATAGATAGAAAAATATATAAATTGTTGATTCGTGAAGATTTTTATATCATATGCTTAATAAAGGAGAAATTGATCAAAATAAATAAAATAAAAAACGATATTCTTTAAATTACTTTAAATTATTACAATTTTATTTATTGATTTTGCTAACATGCCAATTGTATTTTATGACGTAACGACTTTCCGACCTTTCCATATGTTTCTGTTTCACCTTCTTATTTTAATTCTAAAAAAAGGTATCTCGCTAAAATTTTGAAAAACGATCAATAAAATTACGATTTATTGTTTATTTATAAATAATTTTACTAACTTTTTTAAATAATGAAATTTCAATAAAGTGAGTGTATTTGACAATAATATGATGTAGGTTTATGTAAAATTGTATGGGATTTTGTAGATGTCATGCTTGAGAGGTTATTGTCAAACTTTCACTTTGTCAAACAATTTATGGGAAAAGCATAAAGATGAATTGCATTCTGTTGTTTTGCTAGTCATTGCTGGTGGATTCAAAATTTCCTAATTTCTCCTTCGCTAATTTTTAATTCTTTCTGATTATTAATATTTAAATGCAAGCATTTTGATCATTGATTGCTTTTAACATAAAATCTTTTATGAACAGAATAAAATAATATTTCAGATACAAATTTTAATTTTTCCAATTCATTTATTTATTTTAAATAAAAAAAATGACTTTTATCACACAGTAGATGACTTTTTAATAAAATACTTCAATTTTCAACAAGATAATTAAATTTTCCTTATTAAATTTTCAACCTAAAAAGATAAATTCTTAACAAAAAAGTGTAATGGTTGATATTTCAACTAGAAAGGATGAAATTTCATTTTTTTAACTTTAAAACTAAAAAGATGACTTTTCAACAAAGAAATAGTCTTTGGCCAGTGAAAAAATTAATTTTTAACGAAACTGATGCGTTTTTATCCAAAAATGATGAAATTTAAAGTCAAAAAGATTATTTTTCTACCAAACAAAGAGAATCTTCGACTGAATGAAATCAATTTAAGCAAAAAATTTCAGGTTACATTTTCAGTATAAAATTTTGATGTTAAATTATTAAAAAAAAACGAATTTACAATAAAATAGTTAAATTTCCGACCAAAGAGATAAACCTTCATTCAAGAAAATAAACTTTCAACAAAGTGGTTCAACATTTACTCATCTAGTTGAATTTTCAATTAAAAAAGATCAATTTTCAACAAAATAGTTCAACTTCCAACCAAAAAAATGAATTTCCAATTGAAAATATGAATCTTCAATAGAAAACTTTTTTCTTAACAAAGTGGTTCAACGAACATTTTCAAATATAGTAATGAAATCCTCAAGCTAAAAAGATTAATTTTCATCCAAACAGTTGCATTTTCATCCAAGAAAGATAAAATTCTACTAAATAGATAAATTTTTAAATAAAAAAGACAAATTTTAAAAAAAATAGATAAATTTTCATCCAAAAAAAGATTATAAGTGGCTTTTCAGCACCAAAATATAAATTTTAAGCAACAAATAATTTTTCTACAAAAATACTTTAAGCTTGAACCTAAAAAGATGAATTTTGAACAAAACAGTTGAATTTTCAACCAAAAAGCATGAGATTTTAACAAAATTGTTGAATTTTCAAACAAATAGTTGCACTTTTGTCAAACAAATATTAAAATTCCATTAAATCAGATGAATTTTTAGATCAAATGGACAAATATTCAAAAAAATAGTTGAATTTTCATCCAAGACGGATTTTAGTTGTCTTTTCAACACCACAATATAAATTTCGATAAAGACGTAAATTTTCTACGCAAGTACTTAAATTTTCAACAACAACAAAACAATTTTCAAAAAAACATTTCAATTTTTAACCAAAAGTGGTGACTTTTTAATAAAATTGTGGAATTTTTAACCAAATAGTCAAATTTTTGTCCAAGAAACATGAGATCTCTACTAAAACGGATGCTTTTTTAAATCAAAAAGAAAATTTTCCAGAAAAATAGTTGAATTTTCATTCAAAAAACATTACAGTTGGCTTTTCAACACCAAAATATGGATTTTAAACGAAAAAATAAGTTTTCTACACAAATACTTCAATTTTCAACCTAAAAAAAATTAATTTGTAACAAAACAGCAGAATTTTCAAACAAAAAGCATGAGTTTTAAACAAAATTGTTGAATTTTTAAACAAACAGTTGCATTTTGGTCCAAAAAATATTAAAATTTTATTAAATCAAATGAATTTTTAGATCAAATGGACAAATTTTCAAATAAAATAGTTGAATTTTCATCAAAAAAGGATTTTAGTTTGCTTTTCAACAACAAAATATGGATTTTGGACGAGAAATAAGTATCTTACACAAATAATTCAATTTTCAAACTGAAAAAAGAAATTTTTTACAAAACAGTAGAATTTTCAACCAAAGAGTATGCGTTTTGAACACAAATGTTAAATTTTCAAACAAATAGTTCCATTTTTGTCGGAAAAAGATTAA